>JAAAKG020145710.1:0-10831 GCA_010014905.2 Druon quercuslanigerum | reverse complement strand
ACTCCTCTCCCTACCGAGTGAGTCACGCCTACCCCGAAAGGGAAACGGCTTAATGGTGTAATAATAATAATAATAACTTCGATATACAAAATTTAAATGTGTAAATTCTTGAAAATTTAGACAAAAATAAGCTTTTTTAGAATTGTAAAAGGTTTTAAGAGAATACAAAAAATTCTAAAAATACCTGAAAAAATTAATACTGCTTTTTAGATTGAAACATGAATTTTAAACGAAATTTAACAAAGTTTTCAATAAATGTTAAATTATTTCCTTAATTTTCAAAAATGAATGTTAACGACTTTGATGCTACATTTTTTTTAATTAGAAACAGCATTTGGAAAATTTAAAGGTACGTTATTTTATTTTTTTAAATTTTAAGCAAATTTTCGGAAAAATTTGAATAGTTTTAAAAGATAATTAGAGGACTCAAATGTTTTAAACATCATTCAAAAATAACTTAAAATTTTAAAAGATTTGTAGAAACTCAAAACAAAATGCACATTCTTCAAGATTTGGAAACAAATTTCGAAACTTTTTAAGAAGTTTTAATGGCTTCAAAAAAAAAAATTTGTCTTGAAATTCCTAGGAAAATTTGTATTGTCTCTTTACTTTGAAAAATTATTTTTTAAAGATATTTCAAAATTTTGGGAATAATTCGAGTCAGTTTAAGAGATATTGATTTTCAAAACTTCAAAAAGACCTAAATATCTTTTAAATTTACTCAAATTTTTCCTAAGTGTTTCAAAATCCTGTAAAATAAGTCTGCTTGAATTTTTTTAGGAATCTTAAAAAAATAATATTTCTATAACGTAACAAACAAATGAACAAATAAACCTTTAAAAGAAATATTTATCCGAAATTTTTATTTATTTTTCAAAATCATTTATACCCTAAAATTATAATTCAGGTGAAATTGTTGACGACTATTGTTTTATCTCTCCTCTTCCTAAAAAGAAACGTAGCTCAAAATTCTCTCTAAACAGAAAATAGGATGATTTTTCACGAAAAAGGGAAATAAATTCTATTAAATCAATATAATGTACATACTATTTTAAATTAAATATAAAATACTCTAATTTCTTCAGATTTTAAGTCGAAATATGTTGCAGTTTTAACAAAATAGTTGATTTTTTAAGCAACAAATATTTTCAACAAAAAAGGGTTCATTTTCAACCATGAAAAATCAATTTTCAACCAATCAAGAAAATTTTCCCACCATAAAAAATTAATTTTCAATCGAAACGAAAAATTTCTAACAAAACAGTTAAATTTCTAACCAAAATCTTTTATAAGAAATTTTCAACCAAAAAAATACGAATTTGTGACCTCAGCCAAAAAAATGAATTTTTAATAAACAAAATAATTATGTAGCTTAACTTATATAACATGAATTTGCAAGAGAGTTGTTAAACCACATTATTAGCGCGTTAGTTGCATCAAGTTGCATCATGCTTCTAAATCCAACAGAAATGATTTGAGATATGCTGAAGGCCAATGTAAGCCACGCCCGACACTGGGCTTATATCGGGATGAGTGTAATTATAAATGCAGTCGAAACCTAAAAATAAAGAGAGATAAATGAATACAATTGGAATTAAAATATTACATATTTTATTAGAAAAACAGTTACAAAAAACAGTCCTTTTGGCTCAAGTTTAATCAGATTTAAGTCCGTACTTGCAATATATAATCTTTATAGTCGCGGGATGTGGGCGATAAATGACAAAACATGTGTGTACTGTGTACTTGAAAGAACTATTCAAATTCAACAATAGAAGCCGCAGTTTGATACATACGGGTCTGAATTGTTCTTGCTAATTCTACTTAATAAATACATATACCTTCACATGCATCGTGTTCAAATCTATAATTAAGTCCCTTATTTATAAACCTAACATTAATTTTATTTTCTCTCGTCAAACGAATCTTCTATTTCTGCGAACTAACCAATCATTCAAAAAGTTAATGGTTACGTCCTAAGATTTCAGTCATAATTACCACTAATTTAAAGAACTTAATATTTTTTATTTGTATTTTCGATCATATTTATTATCTAAATTAGACTATACATGATTGTTCAATGCCCGAAGAATACGGACGTAACCGTAATTAACATGAAAATACGGTGTAATGTGAGAAAATCAAGTTAATGGCTTGCAATTTACTAATCTAAAGTGCTTAAAAGAGCATTCGTCGAAGAAACAGACAATTGTAAAATTGTTCAACTTATTTGCACAGTTTTAAGAAGTTTTTTTATGAGACAAATATATGGATTTGGAAAATGCTTCTTTGACGAACTGATTCATCCATCTTTGGTCATTTGCAGCAACCAATACTTATCCTATTCTTCTCAGTTTCGTTAAAATTCTTTATTGTCATGTTTCAATCATATTTCTCTAACTTCAAAAATGTTGGATAGTAGAAATAAGATTAAAAATGGCAGAAATATTTCTTCTCTTCCATCCGCGCTGCCAATTTGCCAAGTAGTTGAAGGATCTGGTTCTTGAACTGGGGCAATTAAGGCACATCATCACATCCTGCAAAGATTTCAGTGTCGACAATTTACTTCCTGTTATACTGCATATTTCTTATCTTATTATGTGCAGTGATATTATTTAAAGTTCTCGTAAAAAAATCACACGCCTACCATATGGTTTCAATGATAAGAGTGCACACTCTATACTAGGGGTGTTCAAAAAACACGAAGTCTAAATGTCTACTTGTATTTTCAATTTTTCCGTTCCTTTTGGGTCAAAAATCAGTTCCGATAATATTTATAGGGTGTTTATCGAGAATTTGTATGTTTGTAGAGAATAAATAATTATTCTCGAAAACGGCAATTTAAAACGCAATATTATACATGATATAAAAGATGCGGCTTATATCAAAATGAGTACTTTCTATTATAAGTTTTTTTGTTTATAATTAATAATGCCTAAAGAGATATGCAAAGAAAATTGTTATATATTATTATTAGATTCTTGAAAAAAATGCATTCTCCAGAAAAAATTAATTTTTTTGTAAAAACAGATAAATTCGCGATGACCGACCTCTAAATACTATCTAAATTTTTTCTTCTTCCTCGAGGTTCATTTTTATCCCAAGAGAAACTAAAAATTGAAAATTCAAGTTGAGATTTTGACTTCCTTTTTTTAGCACTTCTTCCCTATGCCGCACTGCATTCAAGTTTATAAGAATTTAAGTGAGTACATAGAAAACTACTTCTCCAATGTACCCATTTTCTAAAAAATATATATTTGATCATTCAAAATTAAGGGTCAAATATAAATTCTACCTTTTCATAAAAGGACGCAATTTAAAATTTTGTTTATACTTGAAAGAAAGCTTGCTTTTTTTCTTTAAGCGTCTAGAGATTAAAAAGTATATTTTTATTTTTTATTTACGAAAGTAATATTTAAATTTTTTCCAAGGATTTTTTTAGCAATACCAAATTTAAAGAATATCTTCAATGGAAGAAGCGTTTATCAAGAGTTTATCAAATCTACAAAACAGATGGTAAATTCTCAAAAAGCGGTCCTCGCTTATTTTAATATATAAACAATAAAATTTTTCCATAAAAGTATTATTTGTTTTTAACATTCATTTTTTAAGGTCAAATGTGTATTTGTTTAAAAAAAATTTAAACAGTATATTATAATTTATAGCAACTTTCTCTTAGAATTAAGGTAGAAAGTCGCCTTTATATTAAATTTTTTCAACTTGTTTCCAAATTATCAGTAAAAGCCAGAAAATAAAAAATTAAATTCACACAAAAAATGTGTTATTCATGACAGGATAATCTTGAATTCCCAACTTTTTGTCTAATTTCTTCGTTAATATAAAGTTTATTTTACTTACATTTAACAAATTAATTATTTAAACAAGCTTGAAATTTCTAGAATTGCTCTAGGAGAAGATAGTTCTAAGTAAAAAATACATTTTTTAAACAATTATTTTTTAAAACCAAATAACTATTACTTTGCACTAAGCGAAAAGTTTATAAAAAGTTTAAAATTTGACAGAAAACCGCAACTTTTTTGGCATAACTCTAAGAAAAGATAGTTAATCTAGAAGAATATTGTTATAAATAATAATAAATTGTTAAAAAGTTACTTTTATCAACTTTAATTAGGTGTTTCCTGGCTTTAACGTAAAAGTTATAAACACGTTGAAAAAATCAGAAAAACCCGCGACTCTCAACCCATATTCTGAGATAAAATCGCTACTAATGATAACTAATTGTTTAAACAATTTTCTTAAACATCTAATAATCAGTAGGAATCTATATAAAATGTATGGATTTGTATTCTATGGCTAATTGAAAAGATAAATTCTGAGGAATTTTTCCATACGCCTCATATTGACGATTCTGTTATAAATTTTCCCAAAAAATATTTTTTTCTCATGGAAATACGTTTTAATTTTGATGGGGTTTGCGAAAACCGACTTTGAAATATTTGCCACAGGCTATATAGTTTGGCGGTATATAATAGTCTGAAGTTTGCGTGTTCGATTCTCGGTACCTGCAGTTTTTATATATTTTTTATTTACGAAAATGTTTGTAAGTATAATTTTCCTTAGTAACCTTAAAAAATTCTGCTAATAATAATTTTTTCAGTACCATTTTTCATGGAAAACTAACTTTTTGTAACATTATCATGGCTTTTGTATTGGCTTCGGTAAGAAAAGCCGCATTTTTGGTAGATGTAAACACTTCACTTAAAAAAAATTATTTACATAATTTTTAAAGATTGTAAAGCAAATTATACTGATATGCATTTTCATAGGAAATATGTAAATAAATAAAAAGTGCAAGCAGCGAGAATCGAACACGCAACCTACAGACTATGTAGCTAAAGCATTGCTGCCTGATATACTGGCCGTTCATATCTTCTTTTTTGACAAATCTCTATATGCACTCTGGTGAATATTTCAAATAAGATTTTCTTGAAAACGGCGAAAGAGCTTATATTACTGCTTTGGAAAATGAATACTCAGGTAATCATCTTTCATTTAAAATTCACATAACATTTGCGGTTTCCACTTGTAAATTTAATTCTAAATTGTACGTAAATAGATTTCATTTATACTACTTGAAAATGTATTTTCTAAAAGCATTTACTGTTGGTTTTGTTTTTTAATCACTTTGAGTAGCGCATTTAATATTAATGAAATACTCACTGCAGACAGAGCAATGTATTTCATCAGAATTATCACCGCATCCATCCCTTCCACTACAAGTAATGGCATCAGATCGACATCTTCCATTTCCACATTTGAAAGGACAAAACCTGGGAGCTATTCTGCCTCGGTTTCTCGTTCGACAAGCACCTCGAGGCTCATCACTTCCATCTCTGCACGACACAACTGCATTGCAGAATTCGTAACCTGGTAAGCATTGACCATTGTTGCATCGAAAGGCTCCTTCAGGACATTCTAGAATCATCAGATATACAAAATTTTAGATTCGAACTAGTAGAATTTATTTAAATATCTTATATTGTTTAACATCGGGAAATATTTCCCCGATGGGAAATGATCCCATCGGGAAAGGCAAATACATTCAACTCCCGATACAAAAACCCTCGGTTTAGGACATTGCTACAATTCATGTCTTCATGCGTGATAAACAGCATGAGAGCTTCACCCCCAGAGCATTAGATGCATCAGGTTGCGTCATGCGTCCAAATCTAACATAAACGATTCATGTTGTCCTGTCTGCTTACATTGTGATGCCCCTAATTTAGGATCAAGGCCCCTGCCTCCCATGCCCGAAATTTATCTTATATCATAAGTCGAGTGTATTTGGAATCATTAACAATTGCATTCATTTCAAGGCACCAAATTGTTCACACTCAAAATTGGACCCATCGAAGATGGAAGAGGTTTAGATTTTTGAAATTGAGGAGTATAAATTGAATAACCCAAAAAAAGGCATTATTTCCATTGCCCTAACCCGAAAATCAATCGGGCTAAAACTTACGCAAAGTGAAGTATTTTGCCATTAATACATTAATTATAAACATTTATTAAGAAAAAAGTATTTGATCTTCAAGTATTGAGTTCAAAAAAAAATTTCACTTTCCACCAAATTAAAGGTTCTTTTTTTCACTTTTGAGACTAAAAAGACGAAAAGAAAGTTTCGGATTATTCCTTTACCACATATTTGGTAAACAATAAAAGTTAATTACGCGAGTATCTTAAAATAGGGATCAAATTTTAAGGGCTCTATAACCTCAAATGGTGTAAAAAAAATATATTATTTTCAGAAAACTTTAAAGCTCCGTAGATGATAATTTTTTTAAGCCTATACTGTCCGAGCGCGTTACCTAGATTTAAATCGATCGATTCCACATTTAGTACACTTTGTATGGGGAACCCAATACGCCACTTCAAGGAATTGTATTGTTTTCTTTTAAAAAAAAATGTCGAACATTATATTGGTCATATTATTTTTTTTTCAAGAAATCGGTATTACTACAGTTTCGATAAGGATCTGCATGCTCTTCATTTTCATTGCATAAGCATTTATTTATAAGAAAAATTATAAAATCAATAGAAAGAAACAGGAAAAACATATTGAAACTTTAAGAAGAAAATATTTTTGAAGAAAAGATTATCCTGTATTAATAATAATAAATATATATATTAATATACTATATTACTATACTATATTACTACTATACTATACTATACTACTATACTATATTAATAAACTAATTTAAGTTGAATTTAATTAATTTGAATCTACTTTTAAGAACTCAATTTTTTATTTTCTACCAGCAAAGTGGAATTTAATTTAAAATTTGCATGAATGCCAATAAATTAATTGGATTTGATCATAATATATTTAAATTCACCTGAATTAACTTGTATTTTTTTAATTAGGCTAAATTGAAATGAAGTCGCCTGTATTCTGTGAAATCAATTAGCAATTTATTTGAAGTCACATGAACTACATCTCAATAAAATAATTTTTCAATTTTCATTTTGATTCTATTCAAATTCAGCTGAATTAACAAACTTTCAATTACTATTTCTTGCATTAAATTAATTAAACAGAAAGTTAGCAGGTGGACTGATATTAAATTATGATAAATCACGGGCAAAACGAGTCTTCAAAATCTACAGGATTTTTAGTAAAAATATGGGCAGTCTAACTTTTCTCTACAATTTGCAATCTTACTGTTACTTTATAAACATTTGTAAAGAGTTACTATTAAGGTTGCTTTTTTAAAAAAGTAACGCGTTGCCATTACTACTGCTGAAAAAATGAAACTGTTAACATTCCATTACTTTCTCTAACTTAAGAAGTTGTTTTAAATTTTCAACAGCTTTAGACAGCTTGAAACGTATTTATTTCACCATATTATTAATTCTAACCCACGAGCTAATTTATATTTTAAATGATTATCACTTAATGAAAATGGCTAAGACGTAACCATTAATTTTCATTGCGTTAGTGGTCCATTGATTTACAAAAAACTAAAATGTTCACTTATATCTTTAATGAAAATTTTCTAAATGAATTATTTTGTTATTTTCTAGATTTGGCAATTTTTATTAACTTTTAAGTATTTTTTAAGCTTTGTAAAAATATTTTTAAAATTTTTATAAGAAAAGAAAATAAATTGATTGAGGCATATGCAAAAAAATGTATATTTGGAACCAAAATCATTTTCTTCAGTTTTTGAATGTATATTATTTGAAAGGTCACAAAGTCAAAAGTTTCAATCTGAATTTTAATCAAAAGATATTCCCCGATTTTTAAATATTTTTAGTTGTTTTCTTCTTGTCCAAAAGAAGCTTTCATAATCCACAATCTAAGAAATTTTCGATCAAGGATTTATTCTTTTCACTCCACGTCAACTTTTATTAGGAACAAAGGTTTGGTGATTAGTCCAGTATATAAAAATACACAACTGACTCGTTTTCATGGATTATACACTGGAACTTGGAATTAAGTATGGATACGAATATGGCATGCAGTGGCCTTGCTCCACAGTCAAGGGAATCCAAACGTAAACATTCAGGTCCGCAATGAACCATTTATGTTGGAATAGGCCTGATTAAATCCAAGTCCCAGTGTATTAACAATATATTTTTCAAAATTAAATTAATTTTTGAAAACAGATCTCCTTCGCTCGCTTGGAATCGAACCACAGAACTTCCGATTGTCGGTCGGGTGCTTTTTCCTTTAGTTACGTATTCAAATTGTTTCAATTTTTTCAAATTTTTCTTAGCGGAGCGAAGAAGGAGATATATCTTCAGAAAAAATATAAATTCGAAAATTTTTAGTTCATAGTTCCATCTAGTGTGAAAAAACGTTAGTAATTTCTGTTATTCTCTTATGATTATACGGATTCCTTGAAGTTTCCCAACGAAGCAAAGGAGAAGATCTTTTTTCACAAAAAATTTAATTTCGAAAATTTTTAATTCATAGCTCCATCTAGTCTGAAAAGACGTTAAGACATTCTGCTTTCTCTGATGGTAATACAGATTCTTTGATAAAAAATATAAATTTCTTCCCGAGCATGAAATCGAACTAGAACCTTCCCATCTAGACTTCTGAAAAAGAACCTGATCAAACAACCCGAAAGAATTAATTTCCTCTAGTTTTCGTTTTGTTTGAGGAATTTCCTATTGAAAATTAAGTGAAAAATGCCAAAAGATTTGGATCATTAAGGTTGGTCTTTTAAGAGTATAAAGATAAAATAATTGGCCATACTTTTTCGATTGTTACAGCCTTCCTCATCTTCTCCATTAGGACAGTCTTTACTTCCATCACACAGTCCAGCCTTGGAGACACACATCCCGCTTCGATGGCAACGGAAAGCCTGGGCCGGACATCGTGTGGTTGAGCATTCCTCGTCTGAGCCATCCTTACAGTCTCGTTTTCCATCGCAAACAAAGAACCAGCTAATGCAGTCTCCAGAACTTCTACACTGAAAGGTTCCAAGTTCACATCCGGTACTTCGAGCACTGCAGGTGGAGTTTCCTCTTCCCCGATACATACAATCACAAAAGCCGCTTATGCATCGCGATTTTGGATCTGCCATTTGGCATTCGATGTCTGCTGTGCAAGACAAACCGAGGCTGATTGCTGAAACGATTTTCTCTCCCTCGTGTCGGTCAGTCTTTACTGCAACTGGAACTTATAAATACATATAAATAAATCGCTTGTTATTTTAAATGTAATAACATATGTCATTTTGTAAGAAAAGGTACTACTTTTTCAGTATCGATTTGCATATATACTAGGATGGTTAAAAAAAAATTATTTTTAAATTTGACATCAGACATCAAGCTGTACAAGTTGTACCTTTTTGAATGACAAATTGAAAACAATCAAATCGGATTTGTTTTAGAGGTCCCCTATTCGAGTTTTATCTTTTGCATTGAATTTTTGAATTATTTGAACATTATAAGTGTCTTGCAAGTATCTTTAATACATTTTAATACATGTAGAATGTTATACTTTTTATTACCAAGACTGTATGTAATTAAAAAAAAAGTTTCACTAATGTTAATGAAAACTATTTAAAACTTGGGCTTATTCTTTTCACATGTTTCCAGCAAATTTGCCTTAAGTCATCTTAGGATGGTAAATTATCTAAATTTGAAACAATTTTTAATCACATTTAATAAACACTCTTTTTAACTAGTTTTTGTTTATATATAAACTATTTTCATTTAAAACGGCTATTATTCTATAAAATAAATGAATTGACATTGTAAACATTTGCAATATATTTTAAGTTATACTTATTTGAATAAAAAAACCTAATTAACCAAGGAAATTTGTTAACATTTAAGCATTTTATAGATAAAAATTATCGAGACTTTTTTTCTTTATATCTCTAAATATTATCTGACCGACAGAACGTGTGTCTGCTTAGATTTGACGAATTTTTTTTGTCTTATAAAATAAATCACCGTAATATAAATTCCGAATAGATTTTGAGCCCAGAACGAACTCCCTAACTGCTATAAATTTCTGATAAAAATTCTGTCCAAAACTGGTCTGCCATTTTCTTTCAGAATATTTTAGAATTCATCAGATAGTGTCCCAGCGGTATCTCCGTTTTTTCCGACCATTTCCGAAACTGTACCACGCGCATTTTTTCATTTTCTGTCAGATTTTATCAGGAAACTAAATTATGCAATATTGCGTTATAAAAATTGTTTGATAGAACTTGATTTGTCTTCATTATGTAATTGTAAATTAAAATTTAAAGTTTAAATATATTCAGACTGAAAAGTAAAAAATTATTGATTTAAAAATTTTCGAAATGTAATAATTTTATTTATTAAATAGTTTTTTCAAAATTATAGCTGTTTAATAATTTTTACAGGAAGTTAAATAACAAGTTGTAGATAAAAAGAAACATTTTTCAAATCTTGTTTAAACAGTTACTTTGTTTTTGCAAATTATTATTAATTTTTTTATAGTGTAATGCTTTTAATAATAACTTGCAAAAACAAAATGATTGTTTAAACAAGGTTTAAAAAATAACTTCTCTTTCCAACATTTTTTCAATAATTTCGTATGCAAATTATTGAACAGTTAATTAAAATGATGAAAATCTCGTGTCAACCAATAAAAACATATATCGTACATTTAATTTACATTTAAACTAGGGCACTTTTGAGGATAGAAACAGCACAGATTGAAGCTGAGGTTTCTGTTACTACAAATATTTGATTTCTAAGGAGCTGGAAAAGAAGGAAACCCTTTTATATTTTGAGATTGCAAAATAATCAATTTTTTCAAGAATAATTTTATGCAAAGGAACATGAAAAAGATTCAATCATTAAAAAATAGATTTCC
>JAAAKG020145709.1:0-10831 GCA_010014905.2 Druon quercuslanigerum | reverse complement strand
GCGAAAGTTTTCGCTGGCTGATTGGCCACAGATGCGCGCGCGTTGACTGCAGCAGTATTTTTCTCTCCGTGTACAATAACCTCTAAGAGCACCAGGTGTGAAAACACATCTTCCTGGAGCAATTTGAGTTCTAAATGAACCTTGAAGGCCACCAACCAATTAGAAGTCAACTTACTCGAGAAAGATGTATTTTTTACACCTGGTACACTTGTGGATTATTGGATAGTGACAAGTAATGAAAAAAATTCGATGGTGCGCTCCAAGGTTAATTTAGAACTCGACTTCCTCGAGGGAAATTTATTTTTTACAGCTGGTCGAATTGGAGGTTATTTTATAATGGCGCATCATGAAGAAGATTATTTGGTTACCTTCAAAGTTCATTTCGAACTCAACTTCCTCGAACAAGAAGTGTTTTTACACCTTGTGCACTTACAAGTAACACTACCCAAGTGTCACTCACCGATTAGAACCAAACTTTGCACATCAATTAAACACCAAAAAATATTGAACTCTTTTTTTTGTTTTTGCAGTATCCGCTTTTTACGGGTAGAAACCACCCCTACCAAATCAAAAGTAGCCTAACCCACTTATCTCTGGGATTAGCAAGTTTAATCGCTCCTTCTTCATAAAATAATTCAATTCCACACCATAATATAGCCCACCCATAATAATAATATCACCCATACCGATAGAGACACCCACCCCTAACCTACGTAAACTAAAAAAAACACCCCTATCAAACCACAAGGAGGCACAGCAATCGTCATTTGTTTGTTAAGGAAACCCGAGGGAACAGAATTAGAATAGGGGTTAGATTATTATGGTTAGATTTGTTGGGTTATATTAGGGGTTAGATTATTTGGGTTAGATTAGGGGTTAGATTAGTCGAGTGTAGGTGGAATAACCTGCCTGTGGTGCAAGATTAAATTATTAAGAGGAAAATAAGCGATTCAACTCCCTGTTCCCAGGGTCAAGTGGGTTAGCGTCCTTGTGGTTTGATAGGTAGGTGATTTAGTAGGTGATTAGGTGGGCTATATTATCGTGTGAAATTCAATTATTTTAAGAAGAATGAGCTATTAAACTCGCTGATCCCGGGGATAAGTGGGTTAGAATACTTTTGGTTTGGTAGGGGTTTGGTTAATAATAGATGTAAGTACTAAATAATTTTAGCAAATATAAAAAAATTTGTTAGGTTTAATATTTGTCCAATAAATAGTGTTCCATTAAGACAAAATGGATGCAAATAAAGTTCTCAAAAAGACCCTATCCGATTTTTTGATTTCTGATTCCAATGGAGGTGTGGAAGATTTGGCGCAGTATTTAGAAAGAGAATTTAATTTAAGCGATAAACAACTGAAAAAGGTTAAAAATAAATTTCATATGATTATATCACTCATTTTAAAAAGAAACGGCAGAGTTCAGCATTTATTAATGCTTGTTCTAATAACAAGTTTACAGGTTGGTTGAGCACATATTTTATCGCGGAATTTCGAAAGTAATGACAAATGTGGAAGGCCTAACTCAGATGACTTTGTAGAATGTTCTACTTCAACAAAAGGAAGGAAATTAATGGATATACGTGAAACATATACTGACCTCGAAATAAGAGAGGCTTTTTTACGCTCGCTAAATCAGAATTCATCAGAATCAGTATCAGAATCAGTATCAGAATTCATTCATTCAATGTTACCTTCCGATGAAAATGAAAATATGAATTATTTCCCGATTCCTTACACATCAGAAGAAGCTATGGCGTTAATAGAGAAAGCTGATTTGTCTAAAAGTCAGTATTACATGATTTATATGCAGGCAAAAAAGAGAAATTCTGACATTTACCAAACATACGACAATTTGGCAAAAGAAGTTAATTTTAAGAAGAATGTTATCCAGATTCGATTATGGTAACGGAAAAGGGTTTTAAAATCGGTGTAAAATCTTTATTAGATCATACGATATCTTAGATTTTTTAAAATCGTGATATTTCTTTTTCATTTCCGGATAGAAGGAAACCTCGGAACTTGAAGTTAATTGTGAAATACGATTGTGATGGTTCTTCAAGCTAAATCACGAACCAACAAAAGAAACATAATCCAGATATGGTGGATAATAGTATCTTCACGGTTTCAATGGTACCACTGCGACTTCACTTAGAGAATTTGGTAAATTCTGTAGTATGGCAAAATCCTAATCCATCGTCAACATCATATTAAAGGCCAATACTATATGAATTCGCAAAAGAATCCCCCAAAAAAACCAATTCAGTAATTTTATCACTTCAAAAATAAATCGAAAAATGTAGCCCACAATAATGAAGAACGATTCCGGTACTTTTTAAATAAAACCTGATATGATGTTGACGATGCTCGACCAAAAAGATTTCCAGGCTCTTTCTGGAACTTAATCATCTATGACTGGCTACATTTGTCAATCTACACCTAAAGAGATGAATAACTTATAGTCATAGGCAAAGTTATAGATATCAAGTCATATGATTATGGATTGTCAACAACATGCTAGGATTCACTTTATGGAAAATCATTTACACATATCATATTGACTCGATTTTAAGAAATGGCGAGTAGATACGGATGTTTATAAAGATTTGCAAAAGAAGGCGAAGACTCGAATTTGCAAAGCTTTTTATCAGAAGACAGGATTGCTAATAGATACAATAAAATAATGCTCAGGCACATACAACGAAGGGAATACCGCAAGTAGGTTTTTTGCAGAACCTGAAATAAGAGCAGAAATTAAAGGGATAGAGTTCGAGTTAGTGGAAAGATTTGCGTACATTTTGCATAAAATAACAAGTACAGAGCCAACTGACTTGGAAACATTTGAAATATATACTATGAAATCCGCAAAACTGTACGTACGTTTATACCCTGGGTACTACATGCCTGTAACTGTCCATAAGATATTATTGCATGGAGCTGATGTTATGAAACATTTTCCATTACCAATTCGACAGTTTTCCGAAGAAGCAGGCGAAGCTCGTAATAAAGACTACTGGAATATTCGAGAGTTTAATTCACGCAAGTGTTCTCGTGTTGCTACTAACACTGATTTAGCACACAAATTGTTAGTGAGTTCGGATCCATGTATCAGTTACAAAGAAGAAATATTTAAAAAATTTTAAATTTATGAAAAAGTACTTGTTTCTCTGCAATCATTGCCAATTTCGTTTTATGATATGAATCTCTGCAAACTTAGGGGTTCGCGTATCAAGTCGGTGGGTTATTGTCAAAAGATTTTATATTGAGTGAATTTTAGCATGTAGTGGTCCTGACCTACTGGAGTCGACCTGGGATAGCATTACTGATAGCAAAATTTTTGATAGAAACTTCCAGAGAACGGAATTTCCGTACAATTTCCGTGGAGCACTTTCCGCGGAATCTTTCCACGAGGCAACAGTTCGGTTTTTATCATCCTTTACCATTTATTGTATTTTGATTCCTCAAACATCCTCCATATTTCTATTAATTGTCTTTGCCTGTCCTTTTTTTCAATTCTTCATATTTTACTCCAGTCCCGTCTTCTATGTCTCTAGCATTCTAGAACTCCCTCCTTTTATCTTCCCATCTCGTTAATTCTATTGCCCTCTCGTTCCCTCCCCCAGCATCATCTCAAATTTCCATGCTCTCTTTCCCCCTCAATTACTTAATTTATGCCTTTGTGCTTCTTCTCTCACCATATATCTTGGCGTTCTCCAATCTACCCCTAATGTCCACCTTATATACTTTTCTTTTAAACTCTCAATATATTTCCTTTCTTTCCATTCCCATATCTCTTCCCATATACCGGCCATATCCGCCTATTAAATAACCACATTATCCTTCTCCAATTTTTTTTAAAACCCCCTTTTTCCTATTCCTCATATCTGTTTCAATGACCCTGCTGCTTTTTTGATTTTTTCTCTTATATGAGCAAAATATATCCCAAATATTTAAACTCCTTCACTTCTTCTCTCTTTATTCCCTTCCCTCCCTCCGTCCATTCTTTCTGTCTCCCCCCTCCTTATGTAAACCTCATTATCTTTGTCTTTTCTACATTTAAATTTAGCTTTTTCCCATCTAAGTATTTCTGTAATCCTGTAATTAAGCCCGCCGTGTCTTCTTTATCCTCTGCCATCAACACTATGTCGTCTGCATATGCCAGTATATATATATTTGTCTTCCCTATCCTAGCTCCTCCCCAACCTTTTCTCCTCATTTCTTCTTCCAAGTCTGATATTAATATATTACATAAAGTTGGGCTCAGAGGACATCCTTGCCTCACTCTTCTCACCAACTAGAATCTATCTCCTACTTTCTTTCCTACCTTTACCTTGCTTTTTGTCTTTCTAAAAATTTCTGATACTCTCTTTATTAATTCCTCTCTTATCCCCTTTTTCACCATAACTTTTTCCATTTCGCCTCGGTCTATAATGAGTCAAATTTGATATTTCCTTTTGGTTTACAACTTTATTATTCGGTTGAAAGTTCATTTTTTTTTGTTCAAAAATCAATTTTTTACCGAAAATTCAATTTTTCTATAATTGGTTATAAATTAATCTTTTTAGTTTAACATCAAATATTTGTTTGAAAATATTTCTTTCTGGGTAGAATATAAATCCAATTCTTTAGGAATTCGTCTTTTATTTTTGGAAATTCATATCTTTTTGCAATATACAAAATATTATGTTAAAAATTTAATTATTCTGTTGAACATTTGACTAATAGTTTAAAGATTCATTTATTTTTAAATTGTAACTATTAAGTTTTTTGTTAATAATTCTAATTGTAGTTTTAAAAATGCAACTGTAATTCCTTGGTTGGAAATGCAACTCATGGAAGTAATTTTTTTGTAGTATAAAATATCGATCATTTGGATAAAAATTCATGAATTTGGTTATAATTTAAATTATTTTGTTCAAGATTTAATTATTTTCTTAAAAAATTTAAGTATTTTTTTAAATAATCATCTTTTTGGTCAACAATTCGACTACTTAGTTGAAAATTCGTCCTTATGAATTAAAAATTCATCTTCTTTAGTAGAAAAGTTATCTTTTTTGTTTGAAATAAATAAATTAGTTTTAATTTTAAATAAAATTTTTTTAAATTAGGGAAAATTCAGGGAATTAAAAAAGTTAATTATGGACTTTATTATTGTTATTAATAATTTCTATTTTTATTTTAAAATGTAAAATCCGAAGATAACATTAATTAAAATTCAAAAACCTTTGGAATCGAACAGAAAAGTTGAGAGTTCATAATTATTCATTGGAGTGTTCACGTGAAAGACTCAGTTAAAAAATTGTTTTGAAAAATGCAGTACGTATTGATGTGCTGAAGCGTAAAGCCAGCGCTATAGACTAAAAAATTCAAATAAAACCGCTTTTCATGTTTGAAGTTTGCTAATCCATGTGACAGATAGCAAAAGTTTTCAGAGCCGTGATCTTTTCTGTACGTTAAATTCATAAATAACTATAAATTATAAACACATATTTATAACGGATTATATTTTATGAAAAGATATTTATAAATAAATATAATTTATCAGTAAATATATTATGGAATATAGGTAATTACGCGGAATAAAACCAATTATTTTCATGCATATGGAGATTTCTTACTCATTCCCTTATTTCCCTATTTTCCCCATTTTCAAAGAACTTCTTTTCTTGCCGTCACAAAAAAGTTATCTTTTTTTTCGTCGAAAATCCAACTTTCTTGGTTGCAAGTGAATTTGTTTTGTTTAAAATTAAACTGTCTTATAAAAAATTCTGTATTTTTGGCTTTAAAATACAACTATTTAGTTAATTTTAAATATTTTCTTGAAAATTCTTCTTCCTCTGTAGAAAATTGCCTTTTAGCTGCAAATCGTTTTTGAAAATTTTACTTTTTAGGTTAATAATTATATTTGTGCGGAAAATTGAACTTTCTGGTTGATAATTCAACAAACTTCAAAAAAATCGTTTTTTGGATTAAAAATACAACTAGTTGGTTAAAAATTGAATTAATTTGTTAAAAATTTGTCTCTTTGGATGAAAAGTTGAACTAGTTATTTAAGAATGCAACTATTTGTTTAAAAATTCAACTATTTTCACGAAAATTCATTTCTTTTCCTTAAAAGTTCAACTCTTTGGTTGAAAATTTAACTGTTTGGTTGAAAAATGTATATTTTTTTCAATTCAACTATGTAAAATTTCTGTGAAATTCATACTTTTTGGTTCAAAAAATCAATTCTTGGGTTCAAATCTCAAATATTTTTTGCAAAAATTCATCGCTTTTGGCTGAAATTGTAACTATTAAATTTATAAATGCAACTGTTTGTTTAAAAAATATTATTATTTTTAAAATTTATCTGTTTGTTTGAAAATTCATTTTGCCTGGTTAAAAATAATATTTTATGCTGAAATGGACTACTGTCATCGAAAAAGTTCTCTTTTTCTCTGGGAATTTCAACAATTCGGTTAAAAAATTAATAAATATACTGAAATTTTATCTCTTTTTATTTAGAGCTGAACTATTTTAATGTGAATGCAACTATTTGGTTAAAAAATCCACTAGTTTGTTGAAAAGTCATCTCTTTGGCTAAACGTTTAACTTTTTAGTGCATAATGCATATTTACTACAAGATTTTTTTTAGGTCCAATATTTGATTGATAATGCATATTTTCTGGTTTAACAGTTAACTATTTTTTTAACCGTTTGGTTTTTAAACCTAGAAACTTCACTACTTTGTCAAAAATTTTTTTTGGGTTGATAATTTACCTGTTCTATTGTGAATTTGTCTTTTTTTTAGAGAAAATTCATTCTTTTTGAGTGAAGATTCATCTTTTATGGTAGAAAAGTCATATTTTTTTATTGAAAATTTATCCTTTTTTTGTTTTAAAATCACCTTTTTTGTTTATTGCAAAAGCAAGTATTTAGTTGATTTCTTTTATTTAATTATGTGATAAAAAAATCAAGAAAATCCAACTCTTTTGTTGAAAATTGTTCTTTTTGGATAGCAAATTCGTTTTTTTCGAGTTCAGTTGGTGTTCAATATTTTTTTCTTTTAATTGAAGTTTCAACTATTTGATTGTGAATTCAACTATACAGCAAAAAATGCTACTATTCGGTTAAAAATCTATCTGTTTTTCTTCACTTTTGAACTATATGGTTTCTTATGATTGAAGTTTCAACTATTTGATTCAACTGTTTTGATGCAGTGGTGAATTATATGATTGCAAATGTTACTGTTTGATTATCATTTTTTTTTTAAATTTAACCATGTGATTGAAAATTTATTCTTCTTGATTGAAAATTTAATTCTCTGGTTGTAAATGAAAGCTTTTGGTTGATAATTTAAATTTTCTAAATTCTTCCCTTCGGTTCAAAAATTCAACTATTTTCTAAGCAAATGGTATTTTTAACATTAAAACTTAAATCTTTCATTAAAAATTCGTCTTTGGATTAAAAATTCATCTCGCTTGATAGAAAATATAACTATATTATTGCAAATTTGTCCTTTTTAAGTACAAAATTGATTTTTTTGAAGTAGTAACTCAGTTTAGTTTAAAAAAGTCACTTTTTTGAAAACCATCTTTCGTGATTGAAAATTAAATTTGTTTGAAAATTTAATTGTCATCTAAAAATTTTAGTATTTGGTTAAAAATTAAACAAATTTGTTGCAAATTTGTTTCTTATGATTGAAGTTTTAACTATTTTGATTCAGTGTTGAACTCTATGATTGCAAATGTTACTGTTTGATTAGCATTTTTTTTTAATTCAACTATGTCATTGAAAATTTATTCTACTTGGTTGAAAGTTTATTTTTTCTGTCCTAATTGAAACCTTACGAAAAAAAACTTTTTTTATATTCTTCTATTCGGTCTAAACAATTAACTATTATCTAAACAAATGACGTTTTTAACGTAATAACTCAAATATTAGATTAAAAATTCGTATTTGATTGAAAATTCATCTATCTTGTTGAAAATTATTCTTTTAGGATACAAAATTCATTCTCTTAGAGCAATAATTCATTTTACACGGTAGAAAAGTCACTTTTTTAAAACCCATCTTTCGTACTTGATAATTAAAATTTGACTGTCTTCTACAGAATTGTAGTATTTAGTTGAAGATTAAACAAATGTTTTAAAAATAATTTTTCTATTGAACTATGTGGTTGCTCTTCGGGCTTAAAAGTCAAATATTTCCTAAAAAAATTGTTTTTCTAACATAAAAAGTTTTATCTAAGATTAAAAATTCGTCATTGTATTTAAAAATAATCTCGTGGTGAAAAATTCAACTATTTTGTTCAAAATTTACTCTCCTTTCCCCACTTTAAAAGCATTTTGAACTATTAAGTCTGTATATATTTTATTAAAATATTACTCGATGCTCTCGAAGAGATATGGTTTTATTAATGATACGGAGAAGAAAAATGGAGGATGTGCATTCTCGATCATGTATAGTGGATAGGATTCGCATAATTTTCTCGTAGTGCTTTGCACAGTTGAAATCTTTTTCTGACTCTCTTTTTAGAAAGGAAAAAGATGCAGCAAGACGAATGAGAAAAGTGGAGCAAAAAAATTACAAAGGAAAACTGCATGAGTTCGAAATGGCGAAAAAAGGTTTCTCTATACTTGAAGGAAAATATTTGTAGATTGGCAAAACTTCCAGAAATATGAAATCGACCTTTTTCACAGTAAACTATCATTATAATTATCAACCACTTAATTTGAAAAACTTATTCAAACAAATTTTTAAGCTAATAATAAAAAAATAGCTTTTATACAAACTTCATTCAAATCTTTTAAGTGCTGTTGTTATACTTTTTATTGATAGTAATAAGGTAGGAATGACCGGCATAATATTTATGAGTCAAGAAATTTTTCAGACAATTTTGAATTTAAAAGGGCGATAAAATTTTAATTTTTATCAAAAAACATGAATTTTAAACTAAAGCAGATGTATATATTATTTTTTATATCTTTTATTTTAACATCATGACAATGCCATTACAATACGCAAGTCAATTTCTTCTTATTTTTTTTTCAACATCTACTATATCTGTTTTGATAAAAAAATCTTACATAACTATTATACTATTATACAGCCTGTAACCAATTAGTAGAAAGTTTAAGTAAAAAAGATCAATAAAAATAATAGAAAAGTTAAATTTGTAAATAAAATAATTAATTTTCAACCAAGAAAAGACGAAATTTCAATCAAAATATTTTTTACTTCAACCGATAAATGCATTTTCAACTAAAAAATGAGTTTTCCCTGAAAAATATTATATTTTACATTAAGAAAAAGATTGTTATTTTAAAGAAAAAAGTAAAATCCTTATAGAAGACGGATTAATCTTCAATCAAGCAGATTGAAAGATAAAAAACTTGAGTTCGACTTGGTTATGTCTTGAGTTCGTCTCCAAGACATCGATGTCTGTCTGCGTCGCAAAACTGAGTCGAGACGTAAGGCTTCGTCTTACTTTTATTTTATTGATGAATGAAATTTTTTAAATTATAAAATTAGTTATTTTTAATTAAAAAATTCAGAATCTGTGGGTCTAAACGATTATAACCTATTAAAATTTTTCTCAAAAAAAAAATTGTAACTTTCTATGAGGATCTTCTACACGGAGAAAATATGTCCTGTAAAAAGTGTAGAATTATTTTAGGAGCCTTGGGCGGATACCAAGATGTTGGAGATTTTGAATTACTTTTCGTGAAAGATTTCAAACTTTTTAATACTAAATGCAAATAAGTCTTTATTTTCGATAATAGTCTAGGAAAAAGTTTACTATAAAAAAATTTATTATACAAAATTTAAGTAAGAAGCCAAATTCAATCCACGAGGAATTGTTGTAAAGCTATGAATATTTGGTTGAAGATGGATGTATTTTTGAATGCAAAAATATATTTTCATCTTCTTTTTATAGTAAAAAAATGTTTCCAATCTTTCCAACAACCCATATTCACAATTTTCAATCAAAAAAATTACTGAGTCCGATTTTCCATGAGTTAATTATATTTATTCTTAAGGATGATCTCAACTTTTTTTCTTCTAGTAATAATTTAAATACACTTAGAAAAAATATTCTTTGATTAAAAAAAAATTTTTTTGAATTAAAGAAAGATATTAATTTCATGAATTTTTAAGAGTAGAAAAATACAAAAATAAATGTAATATCTTCTTTTCTAACTAAAACACTTGATTTTTTGGGCTCTAATTTAAGGAAATAAATAACGAATTTTCAGCAAGAGTTAAATTTTTAAACAAAGAGGTCAATCGGAAAAAATTGAATTTTAAACAAATTAGTTTAAGTTATAACAAAATGTTTAAACTTTCACAAAAAAATCAATTTTTTACTTAAAAGATGAATGTTCTGCTAAAATGACGAATTTTCAAGAAAATATATACATTAATTTTTAACAAAATTGTTGAATTTTGAAACCAATAATATTATTCATTTACAGAACTTTTAAATTTTTAACCCAAATACATGTTTTTTCGACAAGAGAGTTAATTTTCAACCAAACATATGAATTTAAGTGTAACATTTTTTTAATTTATTAAAATTTTTTTTTAATTTAAATAAATTATTTAGTGTAAATTCTACAATTTTGTTTGAAAGTTTTTCTTTTAGGTTGGAAATTTAACTGTTTTATTGAAAATTAATTTTTTAACTGAAAATTAAACTCTGTTTAAAAATGGATCCTTTTTCGATTGATATTTATGTTTTTTTAAACTCGTATTTTTGGGTCTTAAATAATTCTATTTAGTTCTTTATTCATAATGTGTCCCCTAAGGGTTTACATGACTTCCATTCCATACCACTTACATAAAAAACCGAA
>JAAAKG020145708.1:0-10832 GCA_010014905.2 Druon quercuslanigerum | reverse complement strand
AATTGCTTTCTTCGAAAAACTATAAGCTATTCATGAAACTCTCTCTATATATATATATATATATATATATATATATAAACAATCTTTTATACGACATTGGGTAACACATTCGATCATTTACGTCCTAAAATTAATCAATCACTTACAAATTATTCATGCATAGACTGCAGGTTGTAGCACTGACGAATCGGATTCGTCAGCTAGTCCATTGCCACAATTCGCACAGCCACAGCAACAACCTCAGCAGCCACAGCAACTACAAACGCCACAACAACCACAACCGCAGCTGCCTTTACAGGAACTGAATCAAGAAGACTTAGCCGCGATTTTACCAGATCAAGATCATGA
This sequence comes from Druon quercuslanigerum, assembly GCA_010014905.2. NCBI lineage: Eukaryota > Metazoa > Arthropoda > Insecta > Hymenoptera > Cynipidae > Druon > Druon quercuslanigerum. The sequence continues at coordinate 10,484 of JAAAKG020145708.1, read as the reverse complement.
AGATGCTCCTTTTGATGGGTTTGAAGATTCGGAAAGTGGCCGTTTAGTCTCGAAAGCAATCGAGCGAATGTCGCTTGGAGCTGACTCTGATTCTGGAGAAAATACTGATCAAACTCCCGTACCTGTTTATAGTTCAACATTACTGCAGCAATTCGCAGAGAAAACAGCTCTGCTCTCTGAACCAAGAAAAAGAAGAGGAAAATTAGGGAAGAAGTTAAACGATCCGGAGTACGCTTGCGTCTCAAATGTCTCTCCAGACTCTGGTATTCAATCCGTTAATAACAGTCCCTTACATTTAGCCGTAAGTCCTGTTAGTCCCCAAGCTTCTTCACAGTCCCCGGTTCAAGCAGTACCTCCAAAGCCTGCTGTAAACGTCGACAGGATTTTGTATCCTCCGAAGCGAAAACCTGGCAGGCCTACCAAGACGGTTTCCTCGCAACCTAGAGGACCAGGAAGGCCCAAATTGAAACCAGAAATTATCGCAAAGATCGAGAAAATCGGAAAAGGTTCAAACGATCCTCAGGAGAAATCTCTTAAAGAAGTTCCGTGTACTAAGAAGCCCACACAGTGCAAAGCTCCCGTTCCAGAACCGAAGGAAAGTCTCTCCAACAAGAAGTCAAAGAGCAAAAAAACATCTCAGAAGAAGGGAATCGAAGAGGCGAAGTCGACGATTCCAAAGAAACATTCTGAGAGTGAAAAAGTCTTATCGACGCGTAAAAAGTACCTAAGTAAGCCCAGCGTTGAGAAGCCCAGCGTTGATAAGACCAGTGTTGACAAGACAAGCGTTGAGAAGCGAGCAAAGGAAACAGAGCAGTGCAATGAACAAAAGGAGAAGAGCGATAAGAGGATGAGGAGGGACAAGCATGTTTCAAGAAAGGAAAGTGCAGAACGTAGTTGCGAAAGGCAAGAGAAAACTGTTGTTAGTCGTGTTCCAAGCGAGGAGAAGTTGCCGAACAATAATAAAAAGAGTACAAAAGAAAATAGACTCGAACCGGTGTTATCAAATAAGAAACAAAATTCGATGCGGAAAGCAGTATCTACACTTTCTAGGAGAGTGTTAAAAGAAAATAAAAGTAACAAAAAGACTCCAGTGAGTTTGGAAACGAATGTTGCCGTTCAAACGATAATATCCTTGCCTGTTACTATTCCCCTGCCAGAAAATTCGGATATTATTAAGAAATGCGAGAAGCTGGAGGTGAAGAATCAAACGTGTCATCACCATAAGCATCGGCATCACAAACATTGCCGGAAGCTCGTGGTACCACCGAAAACTCCAGTGCGGGTTGATCCTTTCATAGTTCAGGAGTTGGAGAGTTTGATTGAGGAATTTGCGAAATCCTGTACTTTGGGAAGAAACAATGTAGCTTCCAACCATTCCGAACTTCCGCAGATCTTTCGGGTGAAGAAGATCACAAAAAAGAGGAAAGGAAGCGAAATTAATTCTGGCGAAGATCAGAAACTGAAGAGGCGCCCGAAGAAGGAAAAAGTGCCATCGAATTCTGATTCCAAGAGTAGTACGAGCAAGAGTTCGAATTCAAGTTCAAATGAGCAGAGACTACCGCTGAAGAAAAGGCATTATCATGTTTCCAGTCCGCACAGCTCGCAAAGTTCCGGAGGAAGTTGCGCTGAAGCTGTTAATACTGATGCTAATTCTACTGAAAATCATATCGAAGAAGCTATAGAGGCTACTATAACTAGGTACGGAGGTGATTCTTCGAATGCAACACAGAAAGAAAAAGTCCCAGTAACACCGAAAAAGAGACATCGAGATGCGGAAGAAGAACCTTTGGAGAAAAGAGAACAGCGAGAGCACAACGAGAACAGCGAAGCTACAATTGAAAAGCCTTCAAGTGCGCCAGAAATGAACCCTAGGAGGAAAAAGAAGATTGTAAGAGACTTGAGAGTCACAGTGACAAAATTAGTACCGGAACTTCAGATTGAAAAAATAGAAAAATCGGATAAAAGTTGTGAAAGGAGTATTAGGAACAACGCGGAGAAGACGGGAAAAGCTGAGAAAGTTGAAAAGGCGGGAAAAGCTGAGAAAGTTGAAAAGGCTGAAAAAGCGGTTTTAGAAAAAAACTCTAAAGTTCAAGTAGAGAAGAGCTGTAAAGTTCAAGTAGAAAAGCAAGAGGTTTCGAAAACGGATAAAGCGAATGTGGAGGTGAATAAGGTGGATTCTACGAAGAAAAGTGAAGTTGCAGTTCCGGAGAGAGTTGCGAAGAATTATGCAAGTTCAATAAGTTCTGTTAAGACTGGGCCTAACATTGTTTTAAAGAAGAAGGTTCGTAGAAGGAAAGCTATTAATAGAACAGGCTTTCCAACGTTGAAAAAGAAGAAGAAAAAGATTGTTGTACAAAGGGTTGATTTAAGTAAGTCTGACGTGCAGACACAGGCGGAAACTTGTGAGACGTTAGAAGAAAAGCAGCTCGCGATTAGATTAGCAGAAGAGGCTGAAAGTCGCACTGAAGAGTCAAGAAAAGGACTTTTCTGTGACACTCAGGATGCGAAAAAATCGGTCTGTGCAGAACCACCTCCATTTCGGGAATTTTCTCGGCATTGTTTTTTAGACGAAGATTCATGCCCTACAACATTGTCGCTTTCTAAAGATTCGCTTGAGTGTGATGGAAGCAGACCTTGTGATAAGTTGTGCCCAGTGAAATTCGATAGGGTCCAGGATTCAAGAATTTACGATGAGAATGCGACCTTGGAAGAATCTTTGGAAAGATATAATCTGAGTCAAAGAATTGCTGAGCTGAATGAAGAAAACTTGAGGAAATTGGATCGCAGCAGCTCTAGAGAAATCATGAAACATGAGTTGTCTTGTAATAATAATCATAGTCATAAGCGAAGAAGGGGCTCTGTGAGTCCCTGCAATTTGACAATTAGGAATATAAAGAGATTGAAAAATGCAGGATATGATACAGAGAGCGATGCTGTCCCGAGTAGTGATTTGGCTAGTGATGATCACGATTTTGGAAAGCAAGGAAGTTCGGCTCGAGGGAAGAGAAAGCAACCTAGGTGGAAGAAGCGATATCTTCAGGCTGGTCTGTTTTCGGATTACTTTAAAGAAGATGAACCAAGGAAAGTTAACAGTGCAGACAATGGGAAGAAGATGATTTATGATCCTGCGGAACATCCACATGGTTTGCTCCCTCCACCTTATCATTGCGGCAAGTTTCTAAGGCAGCGAAAGATTCCTTTCCAATTGCCGTATGACTTGTGGTGGTTGCACACTCATTCCAGATTGCCTGGAAGAGATCTGGTACCATCTTGGAATTACAGGTATGTCATTTTTTTACTAAAAAGTAAAGATAACAAGTACATTTTAATAAACTTTTAAGTTTTGGTTTCCTTTTAAAAACATCTTTTTCATCTCTTTATAGAAAAATCAGATCAAACGTGTATTATGATGTTAAACCAACAACCCTCTACGAGTCTCAGTCATGCGAGTGTAAACCAGAAACTGCATGTGGTGACGAATGTATAAACCGAATGGTGTTCAGCGAATGTTCTCAGGAGTTTTGCCCTTGCGGTGAAAAATGCAAAAATCAAAAAATACAGAAACACGACTGGTCCCCAGGTCTGCAGAGGTTTATGACTGAAGACAAAGGATGGGGCGTTCGAACTCAAAAATCCATCAAGGCAGGTGATTTTATCCTCGAGTATGTTGGTGAAGTTGTGTCCGAAAGAGAATTCAAATCTAGGATGGCAACGAGATACGCAAATGATACACACCATTACTGTCTTCATTTGGACGGAGGACTCGTGATTGATGGTCATCGAATGGGAGGCGATGGACGATTCGTGAATCACTCTTGTGAACCCAACTGTGAAATGCAGAAGTGGAGCGTTCACGGATTGCCTCGAATGGCACTTTTTGCATCCAGGAATATAGAATCCGGAGAGGAGTTGACCTACGACTACAACTTCGCACTTTTCAATCCCTCTGAAGGTCAGAAATGCCGATGTGGTAGCGAGGGATGCAGGGGTGTAATTGGTGGTAAAAGCCAGAGAGTCGCAAGGCCTTTAGCTATCACTCCTTCTAGAGTTGATTCTACGGAAAGAAGATCGGTTGGTCGACCCCGAAAGAACGTTCGGAAAGCAAACATTGTACAATCCTCGAATTCGAAAGGATTGTGTAAGACTCGCAAGATCGGAGAGACGAATATCATTACCACACCGCTGGTCAAGCCAATGTCTCATCAGCAGAGATGCTTCGCGCAGGAACATCACTGCTTCCTACTTCGCAACTTTGAGAAGGTGAAACGACAAAAGTTGCAGGTCTATCAAGTACAGAACCAACCTGGAAAAGTTAAGGCGGCTGGGACAGTTCCAGTCGCAAAAGAAAAGAATGGAACAGATACGAAATCACAATCTGATGCCTTTTTATCTCAACTCTCGGCTCTCACAAACACCAATGCTCGAACGGTTAGAACTCGCAGGTTGGCGCAAGCTCAGGATGATCCAGAGGTTAACAAGACTGCGAAATTAGCTAAGGTACATTTTTTTCGTTACTAGATCATTAGGATGAACCTTAAACAATTTTCTGGGGATCGACCTCACGCGACCATTGAAATTACGCGACACGTTTTTTACGCAAGCCATTATTTTGAAAAAATGCTACCAATACCGTTATTTTCTTGTAATTCGACCGCTAATGCCACTAATACCTTGAAAAATACTTTCCATCTACTTCGGCGATAGGCTAAAATAACATATATACTATATTAAGTAAAAATATATGTTCCGGAATATAGTACCAAAGCCTTAAAAAAATTTATTTAGAATATACTTTAAATTCATCTGTTCTTTATTTCCATCTTAGGCCTCGGATTGTCTCACATTTTCAACTTTTTTCAACGTTTGAGAGAAAAGTATCAAAAGTGTACCTTTTCAATTTTTAACATTCATTGGTTGAACATTTGCAAGTCTAAAACATTCGAAATTGAATAATTTCAAATTCTATTACTTAATTGTCGATATATTTTAATACATTGAACATCTTTTAAAAATGTTAATTATTTTAAGTTGCGACTTTTTGCAAATGAAAAATTTGATTCAATCACATTGTCGAGTAAAATATATCAAATTGGAAGCGTTCAAAATTAAAAAGCTTGAAATTGAACAACTTTAAAGTAAATAAGTTTTGAATTAAACAATATTTAAATATTTACAGAATAAACATTGCTAAATAAAAGAAAAATTATAAATCTTTCCTAATTAATAAGATTTTAATAGAAAAGATTCGGGTTTAGAAACGATCGAAGGTAATATTAAAAAACGGAATAGACGATTTAAATTTTTTGTCTTTGCAACAAGTCAAATTTACTTACAAAAAAGTAGGACCTAACAAGTATTCCAGATTGAAAAAATCTTCAAATGAACGAAAATATGAAATTCAGGCAACTCAAGATGAAAATATGCTGTATACTATAAACGTGTTTATAGAAAAATGATTTATTTTATTGGATTTTGTGCGAGTATTCTTTTTTAATGATATATTTTTTATCTCAAATTTTAAATTTTTCTATAATAGAACTATTATGTGAGATATAGAACTTTTTTGATTATCTCTAAAAAATCTTAACTTTAGAACTAAAGATTGAATTAAAAAGTTTTATGGTCAAAAAAATATCAATTTGTTAAGAATAACAAAATATTATATATAAAGTTTAAGCTCAGAATTTAAAAAAAATAATCTTAACAAAATTTGAAATACCTCTATAGAATGCAAAATTATCAACAGAATTTAATGGAATTTCTTTACAATACTTTTTTGTTCTATTTTGCATGCTTTCTAACGCAAGAGAAATATTTCTTAATGAGTCAACAATTTTTTAGTTTCAATCTTATGTCAGAGCTTCTTAGTTAATTTCATTTGTGCAAATATAATTTCCTAATCCTTAGGATTATATGCTAGAAAGGAGAAATTTGAAGTTTCTACATTTTGTTTATTGTTTTATGTGTTTTCTGTAAGTACCATAAATCTCATTGGTATTCTCGGATTTAGTTCCGCTAATTAAGGTAAATACACTAGTAATCGTCACCTTAAGCCAAATTGGAAATTAAAAATGCTTATACTTGTATTTAAAACGTAATTTTTAGTATCACAGAGGTCTTAACCGATTAAAGTAGATATAGAAAAACTGAACTTTGATTACGTAACATGATATTTGATTGGAGTCAATTTTTATTCGCGATTCAAATTCAAATTATGCAAGTGCGTTAGTTATCGTGAGGCACATAACCAAGTAAACATGAGAAAAATATACTAATTTGATTGAAGAATATTGAAACTGACCTAAAATCACAAGTTTTATCACACATGGCAAGAGCGAATATTGTAATACAAAAAATACTGGGCCATCTGACAATAACTAATGCAGTGGCGATAACCAGTGCAGCTACCTTATAAGACAAATCAGTACTTCAGAACCGAATTTCAGAAAAATTTTAACAGTCCAGATACTAGCAAAAGTCCTAGAAAAGTTCAATTGTATTTTTTTTCTTCAAATTTTTACAAGTGCTGATGGGTATAGTAGTACAAACGTATCTGAAAAGTCGCACTTAATTTTTTGTTTTGTTTTATTTTGAGTAGGACTTTTTTTAGGACAAAAGGTCATTTCCTAAATAATTTTTGGGGCACAAGTGCTATAAAACATTACATTCTATTTTGTTTCAACATTTTTGCAAGGGACATAAATCCTACCAGTACTGTTATGCATTACAAAAAATAAAATTACTTAAGTACTGATTTGTCACATACTTAATACTTTAGCGGGACATTATCCAGGATCATAATAGGAATTTTTCTTACACTTGGGCTATTCACACTATTTTTTATCTCTACAGTGTGTACCAGCCCTGCTTTTTAAATTACATAATACAGACTAGGAATCAGGGATTCGAACGAAATTAAGGAACGTTTTTGAATATTTCCCAATTATTTCAATAAATTAAAAATAATTTGTCTATAAACTAAGCTCAGTCTTAACAAGCATCGAAAGATAATAAGGCTACGGCGCTATAATGTCAAAATTATGTGGTAATTCATATCTTGTATAGAAAATAACATAAAGAAACGTAACAAAATTTTCGTTACGTTCCTTTTTATTTCTTTCGACATAAAACTATAAAGAAATACAATTTTGACATTGTGCCTCAGTAGCTGCATTATTTTTGAAATATTTTTAGTACTTAGCATAGTTTGCAGGTAAAATATATTGAATTTACAGAAATAATTGGCAAATATCATAAAAGTGTCCCTTAATTTTGTTCGAATCCCTACTGGAAATAGAGTAAATAAGTCGTTTGACAAAGTATCTATAATTTTTATTTATTTCCAGGTTTTAAAGGATTTATATTCTGTGGTGACTGCGGCTAACGACGAAAGGGGTAAATTGCTGTGCACGCCGTTCTTGACTTTGTCATCGAAAAGAAAATTACCCGAGTACCATGATAAGATTCAAGATCCGATTGATCTCACGATGATAGATCAAGGCATAGGAAGTGGGCATTACAAAACTGCAGAGCAGTTCGATCAGGACATGATCAGACTCTTTGACAATAATGTTAGGTTCTTCGGTAGAACGTCTGAGATTGGAATAGCGGCAGCCAGGTTGAGAAAACTCTACTTGGGTACGAAATCGGACTTCGTATATGCTATAACGGAAGCGACTGGCTTACCACCTGCGCAAGGTTTTCTGCCACCTCAAGGATCCACCGCCGGTGAAGAGGATGTCATTCGATGCATATGCGGATTGCATAGGCAAGTGACTTAGATCTTACATTCAACAATTATATTTCGTAGATTGCCTTTGTGTTTATTATAAAATTAAATTCGTATCTTACAGAGACGAGGGACTCATGATTCAATGCGAACGGTGTTTAGTTTGGCAGCATTGCGATTGTGTCAAGGCGGATACGAGCGCGGAATCTTATCTTTGTGAGCGCTGTCAACCACGAAAAGTCGATCTAGAAATTCCACTAGAGGGTGATGAGGAAGAGGAGGGAAAGAAACACTACATTGCCCTCTTACGTGGAGAACTTCAATTAAGACAAGGGGATACAGTTTATGTTTTACGAGACACCCCCGAAAAACATACTTATAAAACAATTCAGAATCCTGATTACGAACAGATGGATATATTCCGAATCGAAAGGCTCTGGAAGAATCCAAAGTAAGTTAAAATTTCCTAATTTCTGTGTATATAAAATCAGAGGCCTTTTTATTCCTATGGAATAAAAAGTAGGGTAAGAAAGGGTACTTTTTCACGCTTAAAGGGTATCTTTTTTTAAAAAAATCGGAGTATCATCAATTTTACTGATTTGACTGTCTATTTCTCTCGCAATATCGATTGCGTTCCATCCTGTATCAATGCGATTAATTATTTTCAATTTTTCTTCCAAAGGAAGTTTTTTCTTTTCGGTCAAGAATTTCTAGCCATTTATGTATGAATTAGTAAGTACATTGACTTAAAGGAATAAGTATTAACCTCTGAAATACGTTACAGCGAAATAAGTTGTTTTTAATAAATTATGTTTACGCACGAGCATTTTGTTTAATGTGTGCGCATGCATATGTCGGCAGTGGGAGCAAAGAAAGTAGGGAAAGTCGCGATATCTGGTAGTGTGATAAGTGAGAGGGTATTGTACGTATAAAAACAATAGAAAGTCACTTTTTTCCACTCATCAGGAATTTCAGTTTTGAGTCTCAGTTTGCAATCGCTGAAGTTTGAATATCTTTATTTAAACTTGCTTATTGAGCTTAAATATTCTAATCTCAAATTATTTAATTCTTGACGTTTTCAATTAAAAATGGTTTAATTTTAAACAGATTTAGATTAAAATTAACAATTTTGGTCCGCTTCAAGCTTCTAATTGTCAAAACATTTATTTAAAGAATATTCCAATTTCTGTTTCGAATGATTGGCAGCAAGTCCGTGAAATCACTTACCAAGAACATTGCGTACTTACTGGTGAATTGACTTTTATTCCATATCACACTTCGCCACTGTCGACAATATTGTGAATATAATGTATCACGCAGCTTCATTCTTATTTTCAATAACTGTTCTTCAAAGAATCGGTTTGCACTTTTTATGTCATCCATTATCGCATCGATCTTACTACTACTTTAATTCGAGTCAGTCTGTAACTCATTTATGCATTCACAAGTTTTAGAACAAAGGATATAGGAATCAGAAAAAAATGTTTTATACTCGGTTAGAAGAAATGATCAGTCGACGTTTGGATTACGAAACGTGATGACAAAAAAATTCAGTGCAGGTGGCGCGCTTCGTGTACAAAACTCCCGTCTATTGTTTTTGCCGAAAAACTTTTAAAATAATTGAGAGTAGGTGAAGGGCCATCTGCATTCAATTGTTTTGTCATGACCTTTCGTACTTCAAATGTCGACTGATCATTTCTTCTAACCGAGTATAAAACATGTTTTCCTGATTCCTATCCCCTTTTTTCTAAAACTTGTGGATACAAAAATGAGTTACAGAATTAGTAATTCAACTTTATGTAAAATTATTTCGAATAGTGACTCGAACTAAAGTAGTACACTCAACTTCCAGTTAAGTCAAAACATTTCAATTGAAAACAGTTCGGTTACGTCAAATTCTCCTTAACCCCACCAATGTCTATTGGGTGGAGAAGATGAACGAGTGCGCTGTATACGTGTGCCGTGTGTATCTGTGTTGTTACTATGTTGCTAAGTGGAGGGGATGTAAAATGTGAAATAACTGGTTGGTGCGTTTTGATATATCTGATCTTTGACGTAACTGAGCTTTGATTTAACTGAAAGTTGAGTGCAGTAAGATCGATGGGATAATGGATGAAATAAAAAGTGCAAACCGATTCTCTGAAGAACAGTTATTGCAAATAAAAATGAAGCTGCGTGATACATTATATTCACAATATTGTCGACAGTGGCGAAGTGTGATACAGAAGAAAAGTCAATTCATCAGTAAGTACGCAATGTTCTTGGTAAGTGATTTCACGGACTTGCAGCCAATTATTCGAAACAGGAATTGAAATATTGTTTAAATAATGAACAGTTCTTGTAAATTGGACAAACAAGGCAACAAGGAGTCATTGATAAGACATTTCTAGCTTACCCCACGAAAAAATAAGCACATTCCTGCAAAAGTGACCAAAATGTATATTTGTTTATGAAAATTGTTTAAATAATTAACTTTTCTTACCCGTTGGCAAAGTATCATAGCAAAGAGTCATTGGAAATATATTTTTAGTTTATTTCGCAAGGAAAATGGGGCCTATTCTTAGAAAAATTGTCAAAATGTGCATTTGATTATAAAAAATTGTTTAAAAAATTAATATTTTTTACCAATTTGAACAAAATTACAGCTAGGAGTCACAAGCGATACATCTTTAGTGGGGTTCGCAAGAAAAAATTGGCCCTATTCGTGAAATCATGTTAAAAAAGTGAATTTGTTTATAAATATTATTTAAATAAT
>JAAAKG020145707.1:0-10832 GCA_010014905.2 Druon quercuslanigerum | reverse complement strand
TGCGGCAGCGCGTGTATTGAGAAACATGGGGGGGTCGGGATGGGACTACCGGTCGGTATCGGACCACTCTACCCTACCTGTACAATGAAATTGTGATAACGTGGCATTTTATCGAACTTGCATTTGAAGGAAATTTAGTCATAAAAGTATTAAAGTCTCTCGAGATATAATAATATAGATTGTACAAATACTAGCAGTAATGAAGTAATTAAAGAAAGCTGCAAAATCAATTTTGGCATCACAATAAAAAATTTTTTAAATATAATCACTATATATTATTACATAAATTTAAATAATCATTACAAACTGACTATCATATTGAACAAAAATTAACATCTCTAATTATTAAATTTACATATTCGAAACAATAACATCAGAAATTAAATCTATAATGATTTTAAATTATTGATCTACATAGAATGCTATTATTGATGTCGAGATGTATTTCCTTATTAAGGAAAAATAGAATAAAACAAAAAATAAGAATAGCACCAACAGAAACAAAACCACGATGCTCTATTTCTGGCTACCGAGATTCACATGAGTTTCAAAATAAAAACCCATTACAAACATACCTGAAACATTCCGTGGGGGTCAAAAGGCAAACCGGCTATTATAAATGTCCCTGAAAAATCCATCATAAGCTCATCTGAAATAGAAAAAATCAAAAAAATAAACATTTATGAAAACTCAGTGCTAAATATAATTAGCAATACTAGTATAATTCTTGCTTAACATGTCCAAATCATTCCTTCATAAATTCTCCATTTCTCTCATTACTTTCACCATGCAAAATATCAACAGTATATCAATCAGAACCCTGGTCAACATCAATAAATTGCTTTTTTTATCTCTAGCAAGGAGACACTTATAACAGCGTCTCAAACGAATGTCAATTTTGTGTTCCCCTATCCTAAGGTCTGTCAGTCTGTCTCACTAAAGTAATCTCACAAATCCTGCAAGTGATCTTGTGGACAATATTGGATTCATTGAATTCCAATTGTAATACTTTTTTCAAAAGCCGTTTGTGGATAATGATTTGGAAAAAGGACATTCCTTACAATATTTAAATTTCCTTTGTAAAACGAAACAGTGCATTAATCTAGAGGTTCGTCAACTAAGTTTTTAATTACATAGAAAGGTTGTGAAGATCAAAGAAAAAAAAATTTATCGGACAGGGCGAGCGAGAGGATAAGATGGAGACGATTTTCATGGATGTTCAACTTTGCTAGTGGCAATAACACAAATGTTGCCCAGAACAGTTATTATAGGCCTTGCATGCCCGTTTATTAGTGGTAACAGTTTTTGAAACAAATATATATTTGACCTTTGAAAATAAAGGTCAAGAATAAATTTGATGATTTTCGCAGATGGGTCCCTTTTTTAATATCGAGATATTAAAACATATTATTTTTTTTTATTAACGAATGTATCAATGTTTTACGTTACCAGGGTACACTCGATGGCGCTTACGCTACCGCGGGGATATTCTTTTTTGAAGGTCAAATATTCGTTTGTTAAAAAATAGGTATAAAGTCTAAAAAAGGGCATGAAAAAGCTATCAAAACTGTTCTTCGTAATATAGACTATGCAAATTTTTTAATGTAAGATACAGATTTACGGAAAATATTGAAGATTATAAAATTCTGATATCGGTGTTCACGTATTTAATAACCTATTTTTTCCCGATACTGACTAATGAAATGTAAATATCGCAAAACGATAAGCTTGACGCTTATTAATCATGAGATAGCGACTACAGAAAATATTATATAATCTAAGAATGAATCAGAATATTCTTCAGTAACAGCGTCAAGCTAGTTTTGCATTAGGGAAATAATAATTTTTTCCAGTTTTTTGAAAATATGAAGATTTTTTATAGTATTCTTATATCTTTAGGGGTTATCCTCATTTCTGTTGGTGAATATAATCATTGACTATATCCATAGTTTTAAGAAACTTTTTGTAAGCTATAGGTAAATTAGAATTTATTCAATTCCGTCTGAATTCTTTGTTAAATAATCAGAAGTAAAAAAGAATTCAATACGAATTTATTTTAGAGAAATCTAGAATGTTTGGTGGTGGACAATAAAATTGAAAACGTTTCTAGATTTAAGCAGAATTCGTATGGATTTCAAAATCCGAATGTACTTTGAGTTTAAGTGGAATTGCAAATTTCCATATGTGTGCCTTAGTGACGTGGCGTCGCGTGGCTTTTCAGTAGGCCAGGCGATACTGAATTTTAGCCAAAATTTATAAAGACCACGTGTTTAGTTGGAGATTCTTACTTGGTGTCTTAGTTGCGTAACAAAACTAGCAAAAATTCCGAAAAACCTTCTTTATTTAAACTGTAATATTTTCCTATACAAAATCGATTTTTTAAGTTTTTTAAAAGACACAATTTGTCTTTCAAGCTTTTGTTTAGTATCGCATGTTTTTTGAAGGATAATTTAAATTTTTCATTTTTGAATAGAGATTTAATTTTTCAAAGAACGACCTTTGATTTCAACAAAAAAAGTTTGCGTTTTTGTATTGTTGAATATTAGGGCCAACAAATGTAATTTATTGTCGTTTTAAGAGCATTATCACGATTAAAACAAAAACTTTACTTTCTATAAAAAATGGTCGAAAGAAAACTTCAAGACCTTTCTTAAATTAACCATTTCTTTTGCAAACATTTTTTAATATCCCGCATACATTTGCTGCGAAATTTAATTTTGGTTTTGAAAAAAAAATATTAACATGATTAAAACGAAGACCATATTTCTTATTCAAATATTGTTTTAAGTGAAGGTCTTTTTGGGAAAAGTAGTTTTCTTTTTGAACATTTTTTCCTAGCTCTTGTAGTTTTCCTGGCAAATGCAAACATTTATATTCCTAGAAAATTCCTTTTTAATATATAAAAACAGAACTGTTTGTCAAAAGTGGATGTTTAGCAAACTCGTATTTTCCGATTAGACCTACACTCCGCCTGATCTATGCGTGTATTGTTAATTAAAAATCAAATAAAAATTAAAACGATTTCCTAATACTTACGCTCAAGTTTATACTTACAGGTGAGTGAAAGACAAAAAGAAGATAATGAAGACTCCTTGAAAAAGAACACTATTTAATAATTATTTTAATTTTAGTTCACAAAATAATAAGTTGATCATTAAGTTTCATTAGAGATAAATATATAACTAAAGAGAAAAGAGGGAGATGAATGAAATAGTTAAACAAACCCATAGTCTTACTCTTATCTTATACTTTGTCCGTTTATTACATAATACTAATAGGTAATCTAATACATAATAAGTAATATAATAGTTCTAAGCCTACTATGTTCTCTTCCCTAAGAGGGCAGAACTGTCCTAAAAAAACTGAGTCAATCTGATCTGGGTTACCGGTAATTAAGATATTGAAGGTAGTGTGACATCAAATGCACTGGTTTCATGTAGTGGTAAAAATGCTTATCAAAATCTGTCGACTGTAAAAATCAATTGACCAAAATGGGAATTAGAGGCAACCCTCGATTTCGAATTTATTATTTTCGTCATAAGGCAGCTTGTCGAATACTTTGTACATTTATTTGTTTCTTTTATCATTTATCAAATAGCACTATATTCATATCTAGATAGTAAGTGAAAGTGGGTATATTTCACGTTTGTAGAAAAATTCTAGCATGTGTTCTTATGGCACTTGCCAAGTTTAGATTCGTTTTTCGTAAAACGGTTTTACGAAGTTAGCCCTATACATCATTTCATATCGGCGTTAAGGGTCCATTTCATACGGACGCCCACTTATGCTGGTATTACCTATCCATCTCTTATAGTAATAATAATTATGGTAATAATTATCCCTTAAATAATAATAATAATAATAATAATAATTCTACCACGAAAGTAGATGTCAAATAACTATGTGAGTCACAAGTTATACAGTTGCGAGGCCACTTTAACAGCAAACAAAAGGATCAGCTTTACAGCACCATCTGTAAAGCGCAGCCTAATTACACGCCCTTGAATTTGTCCTCAGATAGGGCAGGGCGAAAAACATGGAGGAATAAGCAGTACAATGGAGGCAAAAGGGTATCCACGGCGAGCACCCCAAAATGTTAGATCGACATGAAGTGGATAGTGAAGCATCCAATATTTGGCTAAGAAAGGTTGTCTGTATCCAGAGACGGAAGGATTCGTCATAGCGATACAGGACAAGGTTGTCAGAACCAGAAATTAACGCTAACACTTGTTTGCATCAAGACGTGGTTCACCGGTGAAGATTATCTGGAGATACCAATAAATCCATAGAGCACATTGTCGATGGCTGTCGCACATTTGTCTCACAGACATAATAATGTAGCGGGCATTATACATCAACTTGCCTTTACCAATTACCGTTTTATAAAGCGAAGATTACATCTGACATTGGGATGTTATTATCCAAACGGATCATTACAACCAGGCTAATTGACGTGACATCGTAATGAAAAAAGGAAAGGTGGAAGAGTCTACATTATCGACATTGCTTGTCCACTTAACCGAAATTTGCTGTCAACCTTTACATCAAAGGTTCACAAGTATAGCGAGTTAAGGCATGAAGTAAAGACCATATGGAAGAATGTAAATCATGCATCTATTCATCGTTCTGTGATTTTGGCTACAGACAATGTGCACGCAAGATGCACTTAACATATTGAACATTTAGAAATCAGTAGGATATTGGCAGCATCTCAAAAGGCAGTTTTATTAAACACGTGTCGCATTGTAAGAAACTTTCTTGACCATCAGGAAGCAAGCGACTAGAAACCTATTAAGTAGAAGATAGTAGCTCTAAAAAAGCACTCAGGGATGCCTGTTGTCCAACGCTCGCGGCCGCTCACAATTGTGTACCTGTAGCATCATCGTAGGAGGTTTTAAGCATCGTCTTAAATTAACTTATAACATCCTGATCTGATCAGTTATTTGACTTAGTCCGTGGCTATGATGTACTAACTCCAGAACTACTTCCAGGACTCTTAAATTTATTAATTTTTTATCCTTTTACTCTTGAGTTTTTAAAAATCAACATCTAGTAGTGTTTAGCAGTATATTAAAGGAAACCGATTTATCGTTATGCTAAAACTGAAATCGGTGCAACTGAAATGGTGGCACCATCAGTGCCGCCCTTCCAATTCAATACTTTAGGAAAAACTTAATCCTCCTTTCTTTTGTTGCAGATTGGAGTTCTGAGGCCGAGCGCTCATCTGATGACGATAATTTTTCCCAGATTCTCCGTCCTGAACCTGCCAATTCTCCTAATATACAACAATCTCCAGTGAGGTCTCCCCGTGTCGAAACTGACCTTCGTGGCAGGGGCAGACCTCCTCCTGTCAGGCGTAATTATCTCCCTAATTTTTCTCTACTTGGACCTAGACTTCAATGTATTCGACTTGTTCCCAATACAAATCCGCATCGGGTGTTTGAAATACATAGATACAATTTTCCCTTCGATAAACCAATCGCATTGAAAGGAGAAGCTAATGTCCTTTTACCCATGCCAGCCGAAGAGCAAGATGTTTTAACAACATCAAATGGCGATGTCGTTGCAATAGTGGAGCGTGATCGTAAAAGGCTTCGAGGAATATATACAAGAACGCAGATTTCCAAACGTGTGAAAATAAACATGCACAGTGGCGCTGTTTCCGAAATGAACCGAGCTGAAATAAAGGAAACTCCCTTGGGAAAAAATCAATCAATCCTAAGGAGTTTCAGTGCATTCATTGTAAACGACAATATTTAACAAAAATAACTTAATTTCGAATAATGTAAAACTAAAATATTATATTTTTTCCACCCAAAAAGGTCAGCATTTTACAAGTAACTGGTGACGCTATATATTTTTGCAGCAATAAAGAAGTTTCTCGAACTCAAACAACATCTATTTATTCAATTGTCTACAGCTACTGAAACAACCTCTTTATCATAAATAAAATATTACTTCTTCATTTGTACAAAGTTTTTTAAAATTTTTTTTACCCGCAAAAAAATACTATCAACTTTAAGTTATAACATTACACAAAACACACCAAGAAATAAAAATATTTTGCGATAATATGAATGCAAAACTTTCCAACTTAATTATTCTGTAATGCGTAATATTAACGTTAAATGTGATTTTTATTAATTATTACAATTTTTCATAATAGACATACACAAGAAATATTTATATATAAAATGACTTTTTTACCTTTAATATTTTGTGCTTCTTTAACCTTTATCTGAAACAAAATATTTGTTTTGCGTACATAACCATGAAACTGTGATAACGTCGAACTTTGTGACAATTTAATTAGAAAAAAATTTAATCGCAAAGCAATTTGCGTTTCGAAACATAAAATGATATTGAAAACATTACTTATAACATTTACACTTTCAAATCAAATTTAATTAACGTGGGGAACTCTCGGATTTCCGAAAAATTGAACTCATACTTCAGCGTTTGATTGAAAGGTGTCAAGTTTTTTTTTTAGCGATTCAAGGCTAGCATCAATAAAATAAAACTATATTGATAAATTAAATTTTTATCTCATCCTTATCCCCCCACAGTGCCACAAATATGATCAAAAAATAAAAAAAATACATGTGTGAATAATATCCCTAACTTTCAGCAATTGCTGTCACCTTTTTTCATGTAAATAATCACAAGTGGACAATCTAAATATTTATTATTTGCAATTTGTTTAAATAATTATTTATTTTCAAAATAATTTAATTTTCTTAATGAATGGTTATAAGTGCTCATTTTTAGCGTGCTGAATTCCTTTTAAAAGAAATTTGTACTATATTTAATAAGTTGCTTATTGTGTAAGCCATTTTTATTTGCTTAAACAGTTTTTTTCTTGGTAACTTTTAAAAAATTATACAAAAACTGTCTACTGTCTACTGTTTATCTAATGACAAACGCATTTATGATGTTCCTTGGTTCGAACCTTTTATTTCTCTTGCCAGTTCTCATTTCTCTCTTTATAATCAGCAACTGAAATTCTCGACATAAGACACTCTAAAAATGAAAATATTCTCTGCAAATATAAATTCAATACTTTTTAACGCCAAGTTTTCTTAATAAAAATATTATTTAGCAATGTATATTTAACGTAAGTTATATTTAAGAAGCCCATATTGCCTTATTTCATTTTGTACAATATTTGAAGTTTTATGTAATGTTATTGTATGTGGTATTGTAATCTTGTTTTACATTACAACCTAAATTTTGGAGAAATATGGGTAATGTAACAATCGTGTTATTCATAATATGAATTATCAAATATAAAATTAAAGGATAATCAGTTTTATTTCTACAACCGTGTATTAAGTCAAGAAATAAAAGGTCTTCTGTCTAACAGGAAAGTACCCCAAGTGTCCCCACCCGATTTTAATGATCTTGACATATGTTGTAGTACAACCAAAAACTTGGCGCAACGTATTTTTTCTTATCGACCAATAAACGGTTTAAAGGGGTGAAACAACCCCCAAATATTTTAGTGTCAAGAGGTGGTTTGATTGGTTCACATAGAAGAAAATAATATTTTTGAACAAAACCATTAGGGAAAGTTTCAGCATAACGGTAGATGAGAAAACCTATTTCCCTGACTTCATTAAATAAAGTTTAGGAGGTTGAGACGGTCCGTCTTATTTTTATGAATAAAATAATATAATAAAGATACAAGCAAACATTTACACTGATACGCCTCTGATTCGGAAGTGAGAATCCGATTAAAGCTAAGGGAGGATTCGACAAATTTTTCGATCATGCGATCGATTGCGTTCGCCATCGGACAATAAGTGGGGATGGGACCAATGCACCCTATAAATATTGTTACCGGGACCGGTGCCAGGTCACTTCTGTAAAAGTCTCCACATTGAAAGACACATTTGGGTCATCACCTGACCAACTGCCTATACCAACTATACTTTAAAAATTCTAATAAGAGACCACGAAATTTGAATTCTCCCTCAAGCAGTTAATGACTTGTCCTAATTTATTATTTTTGAATTAGGATAATGAATGTGAGTTTTTAGGGATTAATAGACGGAAAATGTGTGTAATTTGTGTCACAACTCTGCAACTTATTTTACTATAGGGACCTGGACGTGCATGATTAAGGCTTCAGGGGCTAGCTGTAAAAAAACAAAAATAAATTAAAAGTTTGTTATGTTGAATATGTGCGACGCCAAAATTGTGAATCCTCGTACAACCCTGCACCTTGTGTCACTATAAGGACCTTGTTGTGCGATGATACACAAAAGCGAAAACAGAATCGTGTGCATTAAGCTCATATAGATCTTATGAGAAAATTTATATCCTTGAATCTAAACCATCATTAAAATACGCAATCATCTCTCCCTTGATTAAAATCCACAATCTGCCACTTTGGTCATCAAATAATAATTAAAAATTCAGTGGGAAAATCTGTTATTGAAAGAATAATCTTGTTTCGCTTATTCTTATTTAATTATCAAGTTCAGTTTTAAAATGCTTAGAACTGTTTTAGTGTCCTAGCAGTATTGAAATCAACTGGTATTGTTGATTGCAATTTACTGAACAGAACAGAGAAAATGCATAGAACTGAACTTCTAATATTGAGAAACACAAAAATTTATCCCTGGTTCATAGAACGATCACGTTACAAGGTGCAGCACCCCCTGCCTTCATATTGCCCTAGAATAGTAGCGGAAACTGCGCCCGAGAACAAACATGTCAATGCACAAATAATACCAACAGGAACGACAGAAAAAATTCAACCCCTGGATGTATATGGTTTTCGATTCTAAAAAAATTGCGTGCGGCACTTTTCCGATAGCGTTATACTCATGAATCACGATGTAAAGTTAAATTTAAAAAATAATATTATTAAAAAGCAATATTTGGTTCACAACGAATTATCTTCACCGAGGTATACAAATTTGTTCAAACATTCTTGGTTTAAAAGTGGGTATATTGATGACAAACCAGACACATTAAAAAATCCAGTTTATGTTAGTTTCGGAGAATCTTGTGCAAGACATTGTGAAATTTAAGGATGCACAAATGTCATTCAGTGTTTATGGTGTAAAAAATCGTTATGTTTAAAAAACTTTTTCGAAGATTATCATTATTGCTCCACGTTTAAACAGTAACAAAATTTTTACACTCCAATGCTCATTAATGATATACGCACTTTAAGGTACACCAAAAATATAGATACACAAAAATATTGGAATTAAACATTTCCAAAAACTGCAGGGTACTCACTTTTATAGGAATCTAATGAATATTAAAATTTTTTATTAGCCGTATTGGATCCGTCATTTTGAATTTTTTAAATTCTGTTACCAAATTTCGATTTAGCGACCTAAAAACACCCGTATACAAAGTTTCATCAAAATCGCAGATTGGTTATATGCATCTATATGATCTAGTGTATTTAAGGGTAGTTACCCCCTAAAATATGATTTTTGGGAAAAATGCAAGAACACGTCAACTTACTTTTGTAGTGTTGGGTAACAAATATTAATTCAGATTTTTCCTTTTAATTTCGCCTTACTTTTTATTAATTTTGTCGCATGTAGGGGGGGTTCACACCTTAAATAATTTTTTTTTCGGTAGGGAAATGGGATATTGCATCTCCTCTAATGCCGAAGCTTTTGCTATTAGTTTTGTTCAAGAATATTATTTTCTTCTATGTGAACCAAACAAACAACCTCTTGACACTAACATATTTGGGGCGTTGTTCAACCCCGTTAAACCGTTTAATGGCCTTTTAGAAAAAATACGTGTCGCTTAGTTTTTAGTCCGCTACACCATATATCAAGATCAATCAAATGGGGGGGGGGGGGCACCTGATATACTTTCCTGTAAATGAAACCTAAGTCACGTATTGTGCTAATAAATAGTAGTTTATAAGAAAACGGTTCTGCTATTTAGATAATCCGCCGAGAAGGGCAAAGTAAAATTTGTTATTTCCGTGGATAACGCGTTTTTCGTCGAGGTTTAAATTTTTTGATGGATATAACAAAAATTTTACCCTGCACATTTTTCGTAAGCTTTTTATGGCCTTTTATTAGTGCTAACAGTTTTTTTGAAAAAATATACATATACTTAACCTTCGAAAATTAATTTCTAGAATGAATTTGACTTTGGGCTGTTGCTCTTGGTAGTTCGGAACCCACCTTAAACTGTAGGTCCCCCCCCTTCCACCACCAAGTAAGCGTGTGGGAGGTGTGTTAAGGAATAGCAAGAAGGTAAAAGAAAAATGTAAGCCCTTAGGGGACACATTAGAAGCTTCCACTATATGACTAGAACAGATAAGTTACTTATGGCAATTACTCGTGCAGCCAGTCCCTAAGCTTTGTATATATAGCGACCAGCGGTAAACTACTCGCGGCCGGTAACGATCGGTAACTGACAGAAATTAATGACTGATACTAACCGATGTAGGATAATCATACTTATACTTGTTAAGATATGAATGTACTCATAACACAGCACCACAAAAAAAAAAAAAAGTTCTCTGTCCCAGAAGCGAGACCAGTGTACTCTTATGTTTTCGGGGTCGCTGAATACGAATATGACCTCAGAATTGCTTCATCATGTCAGGATTTTTTTCTATCCTCAAAATAAGGGCTCAAATTTACTGAATTTAAGGTAATCCACTAAAAAAATTTTTTTTCTCCCCAGAAACGAGACCAATGCACCCTTATGTTTTCGGGGTCGCTGAAATCAAATATTACCTCAGAATTTAGTCAGCATTTTTTTCTTATCTTAAAATAAGAGCTCAAATGGGCTGAATATAAGGTATTCAGAATTATATCAATCCCTACAACAAATTACGA
>JAAAKG020145706.1:0-10833 GCA_010014905.2 Druon quercuslanigerum | reverse complement strand
CTTACAAATTCATAAGAAGCTCAACACTTTTAAAAAAACTAAAGAGAACACTGAACACTTTCAAAAAACTTTTCAACAAACTTTTTTTGCGTCAATGATACATTGATTTCAATTTTTTGTGACCCTAAAGCCAATTTTCACCATCAACATCCAACTACTATTTTAACTGAGGGTCGATACAACTCCTATCTGAAACATTTCTCATTTATTCCCCATTTTTGTCTTCAATTTTAACAGCATTTTTATTAAAATTTCGAAAATCTAATAATTTTTTTAACTGAAATATTTTCTGGCTGAAAATTTAACCAGATTGTATTGAAATGTAAAGAATATTTTTCTTTTTGAATTACAAGTTTTATTATTTTGGTTCACATTTTCTGGTTTAAAATTCAACTCTTTTGTAAAGGATTTGTCTTTTTGGCTTGAAAGTTTAAGAATTTTGTTTAGAAATGGATTTCTTTTGATAGAAATTTGATCTTGTCTTTAATTAAAAATGCTCCTGGAATTTGTATTTCCATAAAGAAAGAATAGGTTTTTAAATTTCCTTTACAATAGATTGTTTGTTCATCTTATCACGGTGAAAATTACGAAGCTGCAATCGAAGATATTTCAAAGTTTCTCATTTATTCCCTATTTTTGTCTTCAATGTTAACATTTTTTATTTAAATTTCGAAAATCTAATAATTTTTTTAATTATATTATTGAAAACTTATTATTAATTTTTTATTTATATTTTTTTATTTTTAACGTTTTTTTTTCAGTCCAAGTTTTATTTGATTAATTTTTAGTCTATATTTTGTTATTTTTAACTTTTTTAAAAAATCTAATTGTTAAAATTTATAAACCGGAAAAGATCAGTTTTTAACTTCTTGGTAGAAAGTTTAACTAGTTTGTTAAAAATTAATTTTTTGTGTTGAGGCTTTATCATTTTTGTTGAAAATTCAGCTCTCTGGTTAAAAGTTCAACTAGTTTATTGGAAATTATTTTTTTTTGTCTGAGAATAAATGTTAAAAATGTAAACTACTTCACGTTTTATTGAAAAATTATATTTTTAATTGAAAATTAATACTTTTTAATAGAAAATGGAACGAATTGGTTGAAAGTTGAAGCACTTCGAAACAATTCAATTTTATAGTTAAAGATTTTTGGTTGTAAATTACCTTTTTTGTTGAAAATTCATATTTTTAGATTGTGAATTAACGTGTTTTGTAAAAAAATGTAATTATTTCGATGAAAATTCGTCTTTTTTTTACAGAAAATGGTCTTTTTTGCTGATTTCAACTAATTAAAATTTTTTTTAAATATTTTTTTATTTGTTTTTTTAGGTAGCACATTCATCTTTTATGTTGAAAATTCAACTGTTGTTTGGGGGTTTTAAAATTAATCTCTTTAGTTAAAAATTACATTTTTGGGTTAAAAAAAGGTAAATTATGGTCAAAAATTTTATTTTGATCAAAATTTTTCATTTTTTTTTTATCAAATTTTTAATTTTCTTTTGATCAAAATAAAAAATGGAAAGCGTTTGAAGATGAAATTTTTTTATAAAAACAATTGTATTTCACCAACTGTAAACATAAATAAATAAATTATTTTTGTAAATTGAGCTGTACTTTAAATATTAAAAACTGAACAATAGTTGAAATCCGTTGAGAATTTAGGATTTTCCAGATTCTAGATTAAAAAAATGTAAACGAGCGTTTGAAAGTTTATAAACTATTTTTAAACTTAAAAATAACTTTACAATTAAAGGCTTTTATTAAATTAAAAATATTGTTTCAGAAACTTTTGAATCTTCAGAATTTCGAAGAGCTTTTATACTCTAAGGTTACAATTTGCATTGATTTTAAAATGTTTTTATTTGCAAGAGAAATTGTTGAATTTTGATGTATTAATAGCAATTAAGCATTTATTATTTGTAGAAAAAATGTGAGTAATTTTAAGAGATATTTATAAGTTTTCAAAAGATATTTTGTATTTAGAAATAATTTCTTTTAGTTAAATTTATGTATTTTATGAAAAATTCGCCTTCTTTTGTAGAAGATTAATCTTTATGGTTCAAAATGTATCCCTTCAAATGAAAATATAATTGTCCATTTCGTTTGAATATTCGTGTTTTTTAACATGAAAATTTAACGATTTTGCTTAAAAACCATATATTTGATTTGAAAATCGATTTTTAAAAAATATTTATTATTTTAGTTGAAAATTCATCTTTTGAGTTGAAAGTAAAACTACTTTGTGGAAATATAAGCTATTTTATTAAAAACTTCTTTTTAACTTGGATGAAAAGGATTTTTTGGTCGAAAATTTAACTGTTTTGTTGAAAATTTGTTTCTTTTTTGGTTAAAAAAATTTCATCTTTTTGCTGAAAAATTGAAGTATTGTAGTTAAAATTGATCAGCTTTCTGGTTTAAAAGTAACTATTGCAATAAAAGGTTTATAATTTTAATTGATAATTCATCACTTTGTTTGAAAACCTGATAATTTTTGTAAAGGTATTTTTTTTTAACATTAGCTTATTTTCGTTTTGTTTTTCGTTCAGTTAAAAATTCGTATTTTTTAGTAGAAAATTAATTTTCTTTTTTAAAATTCATTTCTTCTTTTGGTTGAGAATTTAACTATTTTGTTAAATAATAGTCATTTTAACTGCTTTAAGTTTCGTGATTTTTTGTTAAAAAGATATTTTTAACTGCAAATTCAATTATTTGATCGAGAATTCACGTATTTTATTGAAGATTCGTTTTTTTTTTAAATAGAAAACGAACTTTATCTGAAAATTAAACATTCATCTTTCATTTGGTTGAAATTTTTGTTGTATTTCGTTATTTTTTTGTTTTGTTTAAAAGAGAGTTTTTAAACTGAACATTCAACTATTTGATCCAAAATTTATTTATTTTGTTAATAAATCGTTTTTTTTAAATTGAAAATTAATTTTTGATCTGAAAATTGAACTATACCATTTGAATATCCATTTTTGGTTAAAAATTTAACTACTTCGTTGAAAACCCACATATTGTGTTCAAATTTTTTTTTTAGAAAATTATATTCTTTGCAAGTTAAAAATTTTCATTTCGGTTGAAAATTGGTTGAAACTTAAACCATTTTGTTAAAAATCATGGTTTTAGCTGAAAACTAATTTATTCGTTTGAAGTATCTTTTTGATTTAAAATTTAACTATTCCAATTGAATATTTATTATTTTAGTTAAAAATTCATCACTTTGGTTTAAAATTGGTGTCTTTTTCACGTGGAAAATTAATTTCTTTAAATAAAAATTTAACTTTCATTTGTTTTTGAAAACTAATATTTTTCAGTTCAAAATTCAAACTATTTGGTTGAAAATTGATCTTTTCCCTTGTTGAAAATTACTATTTGTTTGAAATTACACATATTTTGTTGAGAAATCGCCGTTTTCATTGAAAATGAAAGTATCGGGTTAAAAATTCATTTATCTTTTGAAAATCCCTCTGTTTAGTCAAAAATTTGACTATTGCGTTGAAATGTTTAAATTTTAATTTTCAATTGTTTTATTGCGTTTATATGACGTTCAAATTCCACAAATTCGATAAAGTGTTAAAAATTTGTCTTTTTTTTTTTGTAGAAAATAATATTTAATAAAAATTCATCTTTTTGTTTTAATATTAAACTATTCAGGTTGAAGATTCATCATTTTAGTTGAAAATTTTTCTTTGTTTAAAATCCAATCATTTCAGTTTAAGATTTTTTTTTATTTTAGCTATTCCATTTGTTGTTAAAAACTGATTTTTTAATTGAAAATTATTTACTATTTTGTTAAAAATTCAACTATTTCTTTGAGATTTTTTTTTTTTTTTTGAGAAATCGTCGCGTTGATTAAAAATGCAACTATCTGGCTAAAAATTCATTTATTTGTTCGAAAATTCAATTCGTTTAAATTAAAAGTTCGGAATTTGATGCTCTTTGAATTAAATTGAATTGTCTAGTACTTTAAAAAATTAAAACCTGGAAAAAACTTGGTATACCTAGAAAAAAACGTGGAATTGTCGGGGCAATTTTTTTTACAGGATTTGAGTAGACACCAGTATTAAATTTTAAAATTAAAGTTAAATTAAATTATTAAAATTATTAAATTTTATATTTAAATTATTCAAATTAAATTAAATTAAATTTTTAAACACCTGTATGTAAATTTCTCTTGATGAAATTGGAAAAGTCGATATAGTTAAATTTAAAAGATTCGATTGATTGATGGTTTATTTCCTCTTTTTTTGTTGTCAAATAAAGGCACAGTACTTGATCTTTGAGAAGATGCGCGAGGAGGGATTCGTCGCAGGCACGGAAGACGTGAGATTGACGATTGAAATCCTGGTGCCCAGTGCCCAGGTTGGCCGAATCATCGGAAAAGGTGGCCAAAACGTGAGAGAACTTCAGCGCGTGACCGGAAGTGTTATTAAGCTGTCGGAACAGCAAGCCACACCGCCAGCAGCCGACGAGGAAACCACTGTCCACATTATCGGGCCCTTCTTCTCCGTTCAGGTGATGAATCATTTTTATTTATTTTTATTACATATCTCATCTTGAATCATTTTTATTTTTATTTTTATAACATATCTCGGCAGATGATCTGCTAATTTCAGAAATATCCCTTTTTTTCAGTTATTTAAAGTGCGTGAGATTAATTTTTTTTTTAAGCAAGGCTCCTCAGGTGCAAGATAATTTTATTCAGCGATGTTTTATCTTGACGAGTCAGTGACATTAATAATATTTTATTTTTAATTCACCTTGTTTAGTTGAAAATTCCTGTATTGTCTTGATTTTTTTTTGTTAGTAGAAAATTAATCTTTTTTTGTATAGAATTCATCTTTTTGGTTAAAGATTTAACTATTTTGTGAAGGAATCTTCTTTTGGTTAAAAATTTATATTTTTGCTGAAAATTTGTTTTTTCTTTTTGAAAATTAATTTTTCTTTCAATTTGAAAATTCAACTATTTTGTTGAAATGTCATCCAATTTTTGTTGAAAATTAACTTTTTGATGAGAGACTGTTCAGTTTAAAATTCTTTTTTTTTTGTGCAGAAAATTAATCTTTTTTGCGTTTTGTTAAAAATTGATCTTTTTGGTTGAAGATTTAACTATTTTGTGAAAGAATCGTCTTTAGGTTAAAAATTTTTATTTTTGCTGAATTTTTTATTTGTTTGTTTGAAAACTGATTTTTCTAACTGAAAATTCAACCATTTTGATAAAAAGATACCCATTTTAGTTGAAAATTAATTTTTTGTTGAGAATTTCCCTTTTTCGGTTTGAAATTAATCATTTTTGTTCAGAATTTATCTTTTTGGTTGAGGATTCAACTTTTTCGTTAAAAATAGTCTCTTTTAGAGAAATATCAACATTTCTTCTGAAAATTCCTCTTTTGTGATTAAAAATTCAATTATTTTCTAAAAGAAATCATTCTTTTTGGTTGAAAGTAAACTGCGTTGTTGAGAAATTCATCTTTATGAGTAAAATAATAATATTTTTGTTTAGAATTAATTTTTTTTACAATTTAACTATTTTGTTCAAAAATGTTCTCTTCTGTTTAAAAATTCACATTTTTTCTGAAAATTCGTCTTTTTTTGTTGAACATTCGTTTTAAAAAAATCGTTTTGTTTTTTTAGTTGAAAATTTACATTTTTACTAAAAATCCGCCTTTTTCGATTGAATATTCATTATTTTTTTTTTTGCAAATTGATTTTCTACCCTGAAAATTCAACACTTTTATTTAAAAATCTTCTTTTTTCTGCTAAACTGGACTGGTTTAAAATTTGTTGTTTCTTTTTGAAAATGCCAGGTAATTTTTTTTAAATGTCTAATTTGGTTAAAAATTATTATATAAAATTTTAAAATAGTAAATATAAAAATAAATAATATTTTTTTTACTATTAAAAATAGATTTATTTTACCAGATTTAACGGTTTTGTTAAAATTTCGTTGTTATAAAGTTAATTATCCCAAAATTAAAAATACATATTTTGGTTGAAAAGGTTTATTATTCTAGTTAGAGATAATGAAAAACGAGCTTCTTTAGTAAAAAATTTAACATTTTGATTGAAAATTCATGTATTTTGTTATAAATTTTTCTTTCTTGGTTGAAATTGAAATTTTTTGATAAAACATCAATTTTTTGGATTAGAAATTGAACTGTCTTCTAAAAAATTAATTTTGTTGAAAATTTAACTATTTGGTCGAAAACGGAAATGCTACGTGGTTGAAGATTATTATTTTGATTGAAAATTCAACTCTTTTTTTTTTTTTTTGAAAATTCAAAATTTTTTGTTGAAAATTAAAGTATTTTGGTTGCAAATTTATCGGTTTTGGTTGAAATTAACAGTTCTTAATAAACAAAATTAATGATTTTTGGTTATTTTGTTTAGTTTTTTGTTAAAAATTAATCTTCATCTGTTTCAATTCAACTGTTCCTTTTTTGTTTGAAAAAAAGATCTTATTTAGTAAATATTTAAACAATTTCATTCAAAATGCATGCGTTTTTGTTATATATTTATCTTTCTTGGTTGAAAATGAACATTTATGATAAAACAAAATATTGATTAGAAATTTAAATATCTTAAAAATTAATATTTTGTTATTAAAAATTTAACTATTTGGTTCAAAATGCAATTATTTTTATTTGAGGTTTAATATTTTTTCTATGAAAATTCAACTTTTTTTATTTGAAAATCCAGAATTTTTGGTTGAAAATTCATCGTTTTTTGGTTTAAATTAAGTTTTTTTTATAAATATATTAATGATTTTTGTTTGTTATTTTTGTTTAGTTTCAATGTATTTTTTCAACCTAAAATGCAACTGTTCCATGATTGCTTGAAACACTATCTTCTTTAATAGCAAATTTTACAATTTGATTGGAAATTCATGTATTTTGTTTATAAATTTATCTTTCCCATTTAGAAATGGAACTGTCTTCTAAGAATTAAAATTTTTTATTTGAAAACTTAACTGTTTTTAGTTGAAATTTAATATTTTTGTTTTAAAAATTTCAATCTTTTCGTTAAAACTTCATCTTTGTTGGCTCTCCCAATAATTTGGAAAGATTGCGTCAAAGAAGGTACAATTATTCTCAACCAATGTGTAATCCTCAATTTCTGAATTTCTTTATTCTTCCCTTTCAGTCTGCACAGAGAAGAATTCGTGCGATGGTATTGCAACCAGCCGGTCCCGGAACCGGAACGGGCGTCGTAGGCACCCGCGCTGGACGCGGAAGCAGCCAGGAAGGCGGCGTCCGTTCCCGAAGAGACGACAGTGCCACATCCCAGCCAGGAAGCACGACGCCTCAACAACATAGTCCCGTTCAGCAGCAATCGAGCCCGCCTCCGCAGCAGCAGCAGCAAAGTCAGTAACGTTGACGCGACGACATCCACCAACGCCAACTAAAAACGCCTCACGAATATCCATTTTACTCGGTCGGGGTGGTCTCGTCGCTCGAAAACTAAAATTCTCTCGTCGACCCACTACCACTACTACTGCGCTCACCTTCTACCAGGGTCTCCCAAAACGCTTTCAAGTCAGCGGTAAAACGCCACCTGGAAAAAATACTACGTGGTAAAACACTAGTGGATAAAACACTAGTGGGTAAAACACTACCGGGTAAAACGCTACGGGATAAAACGCTCACCCACCACTTCCAAGCGTTTTCCCATTATCGTAGACTTGAAATTCCCGATGATTGGTAGACCCGCACACAAGTTCGGTGAGATCCTTAACGACGAAAGTGACTCTCGAACAAGTAAGTTTGCTTCGAATTTGCGTGAACGAAATCCACCTCGCTGATGATAAAGTGGAGCAACGACGAAACACACACAACCTTATTACCTCATTCATTACGGTTAAAGATTTAATATGATAAAGAAAAGTGAAATGAGAAATGATAACCGACTAATCTAAAAGAACTACCTAATATTAAAGTTTAAATAATATACAGAGAAGTTAGGTAACGATTACACTTTACGTTTATAAACTGGTTAATACTACAGCTAATATTACTATTACTATTATTATTGCCGACGCCGCCGCTAATTGTATGCGGTATTGTTTTCTCGAAATAGATTCAGTTCTTCTTTTTTTTTTCCTTTTTTTTCTTTTTTTTACTTGGAATTATAATCCATAGACATTTATATTGTGACTCGATCAGTCAGTTGATGAGAGATGTGGCGGTCCGGAAACGTTAATGGAAACCCGAATCGAATCGAGTTGTTGTTTCAATGAGAGAGACAGTAGCGACCCCTCGCGGCGCAATACCAAAGAAGCGATTACGATGTTTTTCGTGTCAAGCGAAGTGAGCGCCTCTGTCTTAATCTAGATTCTAGAATCAAAAAAACAAACATTGTCTCTCTAGAAATCTAGAAACTTCTTTCTCTCTAGAAATCTAGAAATCTAGAAATCTAGAAACTTCTTTTTTTTTCTATAAATCTAGAAACTTTTTTTTCTAGAAATCTAGAAAGTTTTTTTTGTTTTTCTAGAAACGAGAAGAAGCGACGACACGAGTAGGAGGAGGAGGCCGCAAAACTTTATCAGGGATTCTTACTTTACCATGGATGTAATAGTGTGCAAGTGTGCGTGTGTTGAATAATACTATTAATTGATAAGTAATTAATTACTGATTAAGAGAAAGTTGGCGAACGAGTCACGAGTAAGTCGAAAGACTTTTTTTGTCCCTTGCTCGAGCCCCCCCCCCCCCCACACCAAGTTTCGAATCTTAAATATCGGACTGACAATTATGTGCGCTGCTACTCGATGGTTGAATTGAAGAAAGCGACCTTTTTCCCCTCTCTGCCAGTAGTGTGTGTTTTTTCTCTTTGCATAAATCCAAAGAAAAAAAAAGATAGAACAAGTTTTTAGAGGGGAAATACCGAGCTTTAAATTAATGATTCGACTTTCGAAGCACTCGGAATTTTCTACTAATCCAAGCGAGCGAGCCCCCTCTTGCGGGTTCGCTTTTCCGCTGACGACGAGATTCGCGGCGTCAGATTTTTTTCACGGCATTCGGTACGCGTTAAGTACAAAGATATACGAGTTTAACAAAGTCAAGAATAAGTCGCTGTGTGTATGATTAGATTTGAGAGGGAAGGAAAGAAAAATTTCTTCTCTGGATATTTTATCGAAAGACAAAGTAAAGGGAGCTATGAGAATTGTGAAGGGAGAAAGATGATGATAGATAGGGAGAGAGATAGAGAGAGAGAGAGAGAGTAAAAAGAAGAAGAAAAAAAAACTATGAATATAAGTTTATTTTTGATACATTGTTGGAAAGATCGAAGTAAAATCTTTCTTTTTCAATTTTTTTGTTAGATGTTTTTAATAACTTAATGAATTTTAACGATATTAAAGGAGTAGGCGGTAGAGAGTGTGAGAAAGGTTTAAAAAAGGGAGGTGAAAATTTTTTATGTAAAAAGGAGAGAAAAAAAATAAGAGAGAGAGAGAGAGAGAGGAGCGAACTGGTATTTCGCAAGAAATGAGAGGGCAAGATTAAATGAGTAATCGTGATGGTCGCGCGCAGCTTTTTGGACTGCGTCGCCATGGCAGTATAGGAGATTTTAGTCGGATATAAATTGTATAATATATTTAATATATTTGAATGATTCGTGGGTGATCGAATCGCCCACGGATTATTATATCAAGCGTAAATATTTAAAGAAAGAAAAATAAAAGGTAAAACGATCAAGCGAAAGTGCAAAAGTGAAAAAGAGAGAGAAAAACAAGGAAATGTTTCAATATCATTCAGAGAGAATCCTTCAATTCAAATGTTCTTTTAGTACTTTCGACCTGCCCATCTAAATTCCGACAAAATGATACGACAGGATGTCATACAAGCAGCACGAAATGCGAGATGATTGCTCTTTCAAGTCCAACCCAAAAGCACCCCCTACCCCTTTTGGACCTCTGGATAAACAGAAGTATCGCTGAAATTCAAAATTATTTTTTCGAGAAATCTAGGAAGTTTTTTTTCTAGCTATCTAGAAAGTTCTTTTCTAGAAAGTTCATCGCTGGAAATCTAGAAAGTTCTTTTCTGGAAACTTAGAAATTTTTTTCTACAAATCTAGTCGAAAGTTCTTTTTCTATAAATCTAGAAAGTAATTTTCTGAAAATATATCAAGTTTTTTCTAGAAATCTAGAAAGTTCATTCCAGAAATCTAGAAATTTCTTTCTGGAAATTTAGAAAGTTCCTTCTAGAAATAAATCTAGAAAGTTCTTCTTCTAGAAATTTAGAAAATTTTTTCCTAAGAATCTAGAAAGTTCTTTTCCTTAAAATCTAGAAAATTTGTTTTCTAGAAATCTAGAAAGTTTTCTTTTCTAAGAATCTAGGAAGTTTTTTTTTCTAGAACTCTAGAAATTTTTTTCCCTAGAAATCGAGAAAGTTTTTTTTCTAGAAACGAGAACCATCAAAAGGATACGTTTTTTTGGTTTATTTAAAGATTTTATTTTCCGAGTCACGTTGATCGCTCGCAGTTCTCAAGACGGCCGATCGCACTCTGGATCGGATTTGTCTTTCAAAACAGTAAAAAGGGAAAACTCTTCTGCCGACTCCACTCATTTCAACAGCGAAAGCGAAACATACACGCACTGTGAAGAAGAAGAAGAAGAAGAAGAAGAAGAAGAAGAATAAAAATGAAAAAAAAAACCGCCCGCACGATCGAGAGAATGTACAAATTGAAGTTAAGAGAATGACAAATGGAGGTGCATAGGAATTATTAATATAATTATGATAATGATAACTTAAAAAGAATATTTTAAAGTTATAAATTATTGAAGGAAAGAGAACTTGAGGAAAAAAGAAGAGCTCGGTTGGGAGAAACCGGCAAAACAAAT
>JAAAKG020145705.1:0-10833 GCA_010014905.2 Druon quercuslanigerum | reverse complement strand
AGTCGCGTGAACACTATAGCACGTACACTATAGTGCGCCGCATGTCGCTTTTTTCCATCACGTTTCATTTTCACTGGGTAGCCCCCAGCGCCAACCCGGCATAAGGAACTTCGTTCAAAAAATGTTGAGCAATTAAAAGAAATTTTTGAATAAAATTTCTGCCACATCGATGTTAGAAAATGATTAGTACTTTTGTAAAATACCTGCTTTCATTCAATTATTCCCCGAGGTTCCGCAAGATATCAAACATTTTACGATACCAATGTGTTCACTATGATGTATACTTGACGATAAGGGTGGTCGATTTTGCCCCTTTTCATAAATAATATAATAATCGCAAGCAATAGAGTCAGCGCCCGAGCGTCAAGAACTGACCTGTCTGCAGCGAGCCGCCACACACGCACGAACGCGCACGTCTTATGTTTCGCTGTGCTTTTCACTTGTTTTCCAGTGTTCACTTTGCTGCGAAAGCTTATCCAAAGTTATAAGTTTTTACTTTTTCTTTTCGTTGCTTTTTTTTCTCTCCTGGATTTAATTATATTGCATATAATGTTGAAATTTACCAAAAGAGAAATTATTGACTTTCTAATGAATAATACTTAGGATTCAACTATTCATTACATTTTATCGAAACTGAATTTGAGTATTGAAAATATCCCGGAATCAGACATAAAATCTTTAATGAAGAAAATACGGGTTTTGAAATCTAAATGTGATACAAAATTTTAAGCTGCGCAAAGATGCTAAATAGTTAAATTCAAATTTTTCTGTTCCTTTAATTGCAGTACAAGATTCTGTTTCCTCTTCACACTGCGGACGCCTATCGCTTAATTTTGCTGAAAAATCTGATCGTTCAAAACGTCGAGAAGTTTCTAAATCAGTGCTGAGCTGAAACATGATTCCGTAAGGTTAATTATGGCTTGTAGTTACGAAGCGAAACAATCTTTTAATAGAGATTTGTATCCGATTTGCAATAATATTTTAGAAAATTTAGAAACTCCAAACAAAATTAGGAAATTATTGAATGAACCATCTATTTCACTAAGAAAGAAAACTGCACAAGAAGCTTTAGCGTTTTTGTTTAAAAAGTCACTTTCTAAGGAAGTGTATCAAAATATACGTTTGGAATCCAAATCATGTGGAGCAGATATTTGGCCTACATATAATGATATTAGAGCTGCTAAAAAAGAATGCAGTCCACTGAAGAAAACAGTTTCTATTTCCGAAAAAAAGCAGAGACAACCCTTCAAGTTTTATTAAATCATACTACAAAACGAATTACAAATCTGCACGCAGAAGTGATTATTCAGTATATGAAAAGCAAAGGCATTACGGAAATAGAAGCAATAATAACGTGCTCTTGGGGTTTCGACGGAAGTTCTAGTTATTCGTGTTTTAAGCAAAACTACACAAATTTATTTGTTACCACAGTTGTTCCATTGCGATTGTTTACCGCAAATAGCATCATACTATGGAATAACAAAGCATCGAAATCATTAAGATCTTGTCGTCCTATTACTATAGAATACACTAAAGAATCAGCAGATGTTGTTTTAAAGCAAAAACAGAATGTTGAAGATCAAATCGAGAAACTACAAGTTCTTGAAGTGAAATTGGATGATGGTCATTTTATTCGTATCCACTTTTCTTTATTTCTTACCTTAATAGATGGTAAGGTATTGAATATTATTACTAATACTAAGTCGATTCAAATCAGTCCAATGTGCCATGCAACTCCGAAAATGTTCAATACTATCAACAACAAATATAAGGGAATCTTTCTGCAAGATCCCAAATCTCTGCTGTATGGACTCTCTCCCTTTCATGCGTGGATCAGAATCTTCGAAACATGTTTGCATATTTCTTACAGGGCTAACATCAAAGTCTGGCAAATTAAAAGTGTTGAAAATAAAGAAGAATGTGCATAAAGAAAAAAGCAAATACAAAGTACTCTTTGGGAAAAGTTGGGAATAATAGTGGACAAGCCAAAACCAGGAAGCTCTGATACCACTAATGATGGCAATACAGCACGAAAGGCTTTTGATAAGCTAAAACTTCTTGCGGAATATCTTTACCTCGACCCTAAGTTACTTTGTAATTTCAAAACGATTTTAATCGTCCTTTCTTGTCATCTTACAATTGACCCGATAAAATTCGAAACATTGTGCAATGCTACTGCTGAACTCTACATTCAGAACTACAACTGGTTTTCTATGCCATAGACACTGCATAACATTTTTATGCATAGTGCTAAAGTCATAAGAAAAAGTGTTCTTCCAGTGAGTATGCTCGCTGAGGAAGCTCCTGAGTTTAAAAATAAAAATTATAAAAATGACAGATTTTCTTACAGCAGAACTTTCACCCGCAAAGCTTCTTCAATCTCGAAATAAAAAGAATTGTGTCATTCCGATGTTGAAAGTCAGAACGAAATCGATGATTTGGCAGGTATCTAGCACACATTTGATACTTTAGGCGATACAGAATTATTAGATGATGAAGAAGGAATTTAACGTGAGAGACTAGGGAAACTCACACAGATAGTTCCCCAAACACTACAGTTCTGATAATTAAAAATTAAAATAAAAACAATACGTAAATAAAAAAGCATAGACATAATAAAATTAAATTAAAAACAAAGAAAATTTTTAAAACCCTTGTGGTAGATAACTTATTATAAATAATGTTTCATTTCACGTAGATAATTTTTAAAATAATTTTCAATATTACGTCCTCGGTATTGAATCTGCTAAATGTTCTTTTCATTTTGCAAATTCTGAATCTAGATTCGTAATCAGCGTTCTCGAAAACCCATAGGTACCACG
Source organism: Druon quercuslanigerum (assembly GCA_010014905.2). Classification (NCBI taxonomy): domain Eukaryota; kingdom Metazoa; phylum Arthropoda; class Insecta; order Hymenoptera; family Cynipidae; genus Druon; species Druon quercuslanigerum. The sequence continues at coordinate 8,011 of JAAAKG020145705.1, read as the reverse complement.
TTTCAAGAAGATACAACAATTTTTTGAAAAACTCGTCCGCCATATTGGATCAGCCATTTTTGTTTGAAATTCTGATATTAGATTCGGAATCAGCACCCTCGAAAACCCTATATAAGGGACCTTGCTATTTATTTTTGTACATTTTAATGTGTTTTCCGACTTTTGGTTACGGAACCGCGTCGCCTGGCCCACTGTGTTGTGGTGTTTATTTTCTAAAAAGTAAAGATGAAAGAATGTTTGTCATACCCAAAACTTCCGCTGATTGTTGATAGATTGTAGACTAAAAACTAAAGGATCTTCTTTTCATCGTTCTTTCTCTCCTTTTCAAAAATTCACTAAGGTAACGCTGCAACGACTTTTCTTTGATAGACAAGATTAATTAATAGAAAGTTGAGGTGTTGAGAAACTTACTTTTGCAGTTCAGAAATGATAGAAAGATCAATTGGAAACAATGAAGGAAAATTGTAATTGGATTTAGAAGTCAATGTTCCAACTGACGAGATGCAGCGTTATGACCTAAAGTGCATGCAAAGAGTTTTTACGAGCATAATATGCCGCGTGCCTAATAATGTCTTCAGGCAAAAAGTCATCGCTCTTCAGTCATGAGGTCGTCGCTGTTCCGGCGCTGTTGGATAATGAGTAAAAAACAATTCGCTGGACATCCAACGCACTGATTTGTTTCGCAATGCGTTATACGTTTCACGAATGATATAGTGAGACACCGGTCGACCGCAAGTAATAGGGTGCCAATAAAGTAGTTATTTATTTAGTCAAATATGCGAAAATTTTTGATAAGCAAGGATTTTTTTATTCTATCACTTAGGTATAATCTATTCCACAAGACTATATTGAAGGGTCAACTATAGTGCTGCCCTTGAAAATGACTAAAGCAACTATTCATTATTTAACTATCGTTTATTTCAGAATGTCGATTTCATCATCTCGCATAGACGGCTTGATCTCCTTGGACAGTTGACCTGGCCATATAAGAGGGTCGATTTGCTTATCCTAAGTTTTCTATATTTGTTGTTCTTTTTCCACTCACTCCAGTATCCAGTATCCAGTATCAATTCTACAAACATTTATATTCTTTGTGGATAAACAGGTGTATGAGATATAATTTGAGATGCAAAAACAGTGCACATTAAAAATATATTTGTATAGCACGAAAGACTAAGGACACGGTGCGGGGTTACTGTGCTGCACTGAATTGTAAGATTTTAATCGTTAGAGTGAATTCAGAAACCAATGTTAACCAATATATCTTGTTACTTTCTACATCGTCAATTAATGCTGAAATTTTGGGCATGTTTTCAAGTTGAAAAAAACGGCGATAACAAATTGATAGCTGGATATCCAGGTTATGCCTAAATGTTTAATTGCGACTTTAAAAATTCAACAAAATAAACTGAACTCACTCTCTATGCATGTTCGAAATATTAAAAAGCAGTTTAAACTCATTAAACATATGTTTGAGTTGAATAAACATCAACTTTGACGCCGAACAACTCAATGACATCCATTCTCTTCACAAATTCTTTGCACCAAATTTAAATTATATATTAGATTTTTTCCTTAAACATATGTGATCAATTTTAATTTTAAAGAAAGAAATATCTTTTTTATCTTAAATATAAATTTACAATAATTCGTAATATTCTTATGCACTTTACATATTTACACATTTATACATTTAATAATTTTCAATAAACACGACAACGGTAACTAATCAGGATGGTCGAAATGAGTGAATACAAGATGATTGCACTGACCATCCCGAAAAGATACTTGCATTATCCATGAAAGTGAGTCTGACCTTCTTATAGCAGTTAGCCTGGCCATAAAATGAGAGTATCTCTGACTATGTCGAAAAATTTAAGAATGCTCTTGAGACCATCTATGAGAACGCACTGACTCTCTAAATTTTGATCGTCTAACTTTGACCATCCATTTTTCTCCGTCTCGGAACCCCCCTTAACTATCCATCAGGACTCTATTTATCCTATCAGAATATTCTCCATTTAGCTAATCTGTCACTCCCTCGTCTGCCGAACCCCACGAAATCATACCAATCTCGCTTGATCGCGTTTATCACACGGCATTATTAAACTCTCGAAACCAATCCCTGAGAACTTTCCTATTTCCTTGACCCCCTCCCCCCACACGCCCATCGATACTATGGGACCCAATCTATACCTCAGAACCCCTCTTATACCAATGGATGCAACCTATTCCTCGGGAATTCTATATCATACCGCACATGTCCCCCCTATTACTTGGGACCTTACCTTTTCCTCGTGCCCACTTTTCACCCACAGCCACATGATCCTCCAATTCCCTGGGATCCACCCTATCTCATAAGACCCCGTGCAGCCCTCAGGACACCTCCCACCCCCATCCCACACGTTCAAAGTATCGCACCCCCTCTCTGTATCCCATGGGATCGTACCAATATTTATGGACTGGCTTTATCTCAAGGAACTTAACGTATTCCACGGATTTCACTTATTCCTTGGAACCCCACCTATACTTTAATAATACTCATTCCACACGGGACCAAACCTATCTGATGGAAACCCCTCTGTCCCACGGACTTCACCTCTTCCACGGAAGTCGCCCCTTCTATTCCTTGAACATCCTTCCCTATCCCTTGTGACTGCACCTATCCCACGGGATTTCAGCCATCCTTTGGAATCCCAGTATCCGATGTGAGCAAAACTAACCTTTGGGGTCACAATTATTCCTCGTGTCCCCCCTATTTCTCCGGATCCTCTTTTATCACAACTTTTTTAATATCAAAATTCGGAACTCCAAAACTACATACGTACAAAAGTTTTTAGTTAAAAAAATTAGTAAATTAAGAAGTTTGGAACACTAAAAGGGCAGGAGTGTTAAAAGTCGAAAAAACACTCTCTAAATCTGAATTATTAGAAAACTACTGGTTATTAGTAGTTTTCTACTAATTTAAATAGTGCCAATTCGTTTATTAGTATAAGTGAAAATCTACTAATTCAATGGGTAAGAATAACTGACTAAATGAATTAGTAATCCTAATAGTAAATGAATTGGTAAATGTATTTCTAGTTGCTATTTGAAATGGTAGTTTCAAGTAAAATTAAAAACTGATTTTAAAATCACGAGAGTTTTATTTAAATACACTAAAAAAATAATAATGTTCGAACAGCTCGGATGAAAAAAAAAACTTCAGTTCAATCCGAATTAAAAACATTGTATAATAATTATTAAAACTAAAATACTAATAACCTGAAGCGTTAAACGTTTCTATAAGCTAAAAAGCAACTATAAAGTAGTATTTTTTCTTCTGGCTATATAAGACTGTAAAAACATAATGCGATAAACGAAAGTTTCGCATATAAACGTGAAACTTTAAAAATTATGCTCAAAATAAAGATTTTCTGAATCTACGTTCAGAACGAAGTGCAGTTTATACGGAAGATCGAATGCGGTCATTGGATCTACTTTTCTTGATAAATCGATTAAGAGGCTTTCAGGTTATAGGAAGAAGGTGTATATACACTGTCCTTTGCACGACACCATGTATGGCTGTGCACTTGTCTTTAAATGATTCCGGATACCCTCTACATCCTTAGGCTCATTACTACCATCCTGGAATACACAATTTGTATTACATACTTTTCATTGGTATATTATTGTTTATTAATATTATATAGGATAACTAAATAACTAAATCATACCGGAATTATGCGAATTAAGGTAGAATTTGGAATGTTCAAGATAGGGTTAGAAATTTCTTCATCCTTTTCTGTTTTGGGATTAAAAGTTGCCTTTTTAGAATGCTTGCGTAACTTCTTTAATGAGTTATCGCCTCTGGGCTGTTTCCGGTGACTAGTTGCAAAATTGGTGACAGGCAATAATTCCGGTGGCAAAACTAGAGCTCGAAGATGATCTGAAATTGAATTTAACATCAGTGAAAATGCAATAAACTTTTCCATCTGAATTTTATAATTAGTTTACCTCAACAATCAATGCGATATTAAAGCAAAATTAGAATAAAATTGTACTATCTGTTATAAAACCTAATTTTTTTCGGAATTTATTAAAAATTTCGAACAATACATCACAGGGTTCAATTCATCACTGAATTTTCTTAAAAGTACTTTCTCATTGTTTAAAAAATTTGGTTCCTTTTGGCGTAACTTTTTAGTTGCATTAACCTATTTTTTTTTATTTAAATATTTGTAAAAAAAAATTTAACCAAGAATTTAAAAAAATGCAAATCAATTTGCTGTTTAAATTGAGTTTTATCACATTTTGGATAACGATAAAAATCTACTAAATCAGCGTTTTTAAAGGTCGAAAATTGTGATTTATATTTTGGATAGAGTTCATTGATAAGTGACATAAAAATTCTAATTGATTTCAAAGAAATAAAGTTGATATGATTCCAACTTTTAAAAATCTTTTTTGGAAGTATAGTTCGCACAGCGTAGGCAACATTAGAATACTCTTTTTTAGTTATTTTCAGCTTTATAAAAGGAATTATTTCTCGTATAAAAATTAACATGTAAAAATACAACTTATGTTTCAAGTTCAATTTTTCATAAGAAGTTATAAACCAAATTATTAAATCGTATAGTCATTTGTTTTCCGAGATTTCAAGATGGATTTTTTCAACTTTTTATACTTCAGAAATATCAGGTAACAATTGTACAACAAGGGGAATTTTATGAAAATTTTAATATTTCAGGACTTACTGCATGCTTTGGTTAAGTTTGTGTGAAGTAAAATTTGTACAGAGTGTACAAATTTAGAAAATAGGCATATTGTGATATTTCGTAGGATATATGAATTTCTACTCGGCCACGAACATTTAATAATATTAATAATAATAATCCATCCTGCGCTTGACTGCAGCCCAGTCCATCATTGATGAGGTAAAAACCAGGCTTTGTCCAACATGTCGAGGCACACTGCTCTCATCAGATCACTTGATTGCATTATAAAACTGCGTCCGTGACCGATGATATATACCGGGACAGCCCCGTGCAAACTATTCTAAAAAATATAAAATCCAACTAACCAAAAATGCCTTCGACATGTTGGGCCGTAACCATCTTAAGCATGTGACAACATTTTTACTTTTTTATAATAACCCTATCGAAGGTGTTCTCGTGTTGCTGTTGCGGTAGGACTTGAACTTTCTTCTCATGACTTTGACGGCTATTTTGGCGGTAGCACTGCTACTGACAGTGTTTCCCATGCCATACGGGCAGATAATGAAGCACACCAAAACCCATAAATAAATGTAGAGTTTATTGAAGATTTTGAAACGCTTGTCGCTTTCCGAGGATCGCATGCGGGGGCAGATCTCGCTAATCCAATAGCTGGCCAGCAAGAACTTCTGCAACAAAGATTAAGCAGTGGAACGTTAACTGTGCTAAGGATGCTTTGGCTAGCGTCAGTTATTTGCAGCCAACCACCTCGACAGAAATACCGTGGGAGAGCATCAAGTGGGATACCACAATGAAAAAGGATTTGGTGCGTCTCTATAACGAAAGTGTGAAGTTTGAAACAAAAATGGAAAAAGGATACAATTCAAGAACGAGATTTGCTGCAAAGTATCCTAATGTAAAGAAAGTCGCACTAAGACATCTTATCGCTAAGGTGAAGGACATCAGGACCAATCTACACATAATAGAAGACCAAGCAATAGAAATTGAGTCACAGGTTGATTTTGCGTGGAAAAACGACAGCAATGAATCTAATTTAGAGGAACCCGCGTCACACGGTCAACCAGGGGCAATTGATGTACCTCCTCAACCTGTTGATGATCCAATACCACCACAGACTCTAGAAGTGGATGGCCTTATACAAAAAGAGGCAGAAGCAAATTTTTAGCAACCAAAGAAGCGACGGAAATGGACATACCATATGAGCAGAGATGTTATGCACCTTTATTTTTTTAGTAGTGAAAGATGATAAAAGTCTGAGGAGAGAACATCACAGACTCTTCTTACTTCAATACTCCAAAAAATGTTTTTTTTTATCTAATTCTGTATACTGCAACCCTGTAAATATTGTTCCACGAATAAAATTTTAAAATATTTAAATAAACACCGTTTACTTCACTTACCTGTGTTTGCAATTTATTATACTATTATACTATTTATTGTATCATATAATGTACATTCTTACATTTTATAGAAATGTATAAATAATTACTTGCTATTAGAATTTTTTTTATAAAATTTCTATCATTTGAAAATTTTCATCTTTAAGATTTACTTCTTGTAATTTCAGCTAAATTTCGATTGAATGTTCAAATTTAACTTTAAAGTTAGAACATCAATCAGGTTGAAGTATTTTGTATTTTAAATATATTTTTCAATCTAATGTTTCAATAAATTATTTGCAGTAGCTGCTTTTGTGTTTATGATCAGGTATTTACTGAAGAAGATTAGTAGAACTATAATCATTCAATTCTTTTTTTATGCTGGAAAATTATATTAAAATTTAATAATTTGTTCACTTATAATACATCTGAAAGTAATAAATTCATTACATTTTTGAGCTTTAGAATTTTAACAGAATTCACAAATTAAATGAATGTTTAAATTAAATATTTAACTATTAAAATTTAGGTTAATTAAATTGAAATATTTTCATTGCGCACTTTTAAATGCTTCTATTCCTATAAAATTTGTAATACGAAAAAAAAAGAAAAAATATTCCTCAGTTAACCCTGCTCTCTAAATATGAATCAGTGAAAAATTCACTGATTAAAATAGTATTTCGGTATTAAACTGATTAATCAGTTATTTCGGACTCATTCACTAGTTGGTTCAGTAACGCCAAAGTAAATCATGTAAAACATAACCTCTAAGTTTCAAAGTTAGGCGTTGTTACTCTTATACTTTAGCAAAAGAAACCTTTAAATGAAATATTTTATTTTTATTTTTGGACTGTCAGTCTGTTAAATTAACTGTGGGAAGAATATATGCTAACTAGTATTAAAAGTACTTACATAACGGATGTGTGCATGGCAGTTCAATCTTCAAAGTAAAGTAAAAGGTGAGGTTATTCGTTATTTAAAAGCATTTCAATTGCACACCTTTCTTAATATTAGTTTTTACTACTAAGTTTTTACTACTTATTTTAGTACTAAGTCTTTATCTACTAAAATATTCTTTTATTATGTGTGCTAAATTGACGTGGTGCAGTGCTGTCAACTTTCAAAAGTGTTTATTTTACTTAATAAATAAGTAACTTATCACTGATTGTCTGTGACCGATTTCCAGCTATCTCAATCAGTGACTTTTCACTGATTCGAATATATAGAGTAGTTTTTCAGCGTAAAATGTTGACTGAGATTTTGTCAACAGAATCCAAGCGATACATTAGCGTAATTAGCTAGAGTGTCCGACATAGGATTCGGTTTTAGGTTGTTTAGGTGGGTTCGAATCACCAGCGGGTGTGATTTTTCATAGTGTTTAAACGTTCGATTACGTTTCTAAGTGACCGTACGTACAATTGCATAACTTAAAAAATAAATTGATTGCAGTTATTAAAAATGAAACTTTTTTTTGTTGTAAATTTATCATTTTGTTACATCATCTGTTTCGAGCTGCTGTAATGGAACGTTTACCGATGATTCTATTTTTAAGCGTATAATATAAGAATGTCTGTTTATTTTTCTTACTTTCCTTATAACTCGATCTTCCTTTCGTTGCTGTACTCTACCTCCGACTCTATACGCGTTCTTACACTGAGTCCCTAATGGTCGAACCTTTCATTACTCCAGCGACAAGCGTTCAGTCTGAACTATTTAATTCATATTCTTAATATTTATATATTAACCTTTGTGAGATGGCCCAACGTGAAATTGAATTCCTTAACTTTTCTTAGACTTAGTCACCTATTTCTAACAATGATCCCCAGGTTATCAAACTAGGCCTCTCTCAATGTACACACACACACACACACACACACACACACACACACACACACACACACACACACACACACACAC
>JAAAKG020145704.1:0-10833 GCA_010014905.2 Druon quercuslanigerum | reverse complement strand
GCGTATTAAAAAAAATTAAAAAGTGGAAGAATGTGAAAGAAGGAATAGAAAAGCTAAAAATAATTTCACTTTGAAAATGCTAGATTGAAATGAAATTTATGGGTTGTTTAATCATTAAAAAATATTTTGTAATAAATTGCAATTTATATGCGATAAAGAAAAAGCCAATCGGAATTATATAAACATGCTTTTATTATTATATTTAATATTATTTGTACCACAGTATTAAATGTGTTAAATATATTAAATTTAACTGCAGCGTTCCTTACTGTAGGACTAGTTTTACAATTAAACAGTCTATTTCGCTTATGGCTTATAAAATACTTTAAACGCAAATATACATTTCAAATGTGTGAATTAAAATAATTTTAACTGTAGAAAGGCATACTTGAATTCATGAGAATTAAAATTTCAAAATTTATATTCCACATGAAGGAAGTGAAACAAATTATTTCACATGTTTTGTGAACTGATTAAAAGGAATTAAATAAAATCAAAATGTGACCACTTTTGCGGAATAGAAAACATCTCTTTGAGGTGTGCCTATCAATACAATTAAAAGGAATGAAATATATTGAAAACACGTCTCTTTTGGGGAATAAGAAACTATGCCGCGGTCGCAATGAAAAAAATAAAATAATCTTCATTTTTACGCTGAAATCTGAAAATATTAATTATTCTGAATGCAACGCTTGTTACCGGGTACGCTGCTTTCCATGTACTCACTCATCACAGCGACGTGCCTGGATGACGAGTGAAAGGTTCCGAAAATGGCTTGTTAACTGGGATGAAAAACTTGTGACGCAGAAACGCAAAATAGTCCTGTTTGTGGATAACCAGTCTTGAGTACCTTCCTCCAAATACGAGAAGCAGGCTGCAGCCTCCAGATCAAGGTCTTATCAAAGTCGTCAAAAAAAAGTATCGCAAGCGCATAGTGGAAAAATACTTGAACTTTATGCATGATACAATTACAAAGACTAAGATTAATGTATTGAATGTCATGCTCTGGGTGACAGCATCTTGAGAGGACATAAAACCAGAAACAATCCAAAATTTTTTCAGGAAGGCAGAATTGGAAGCAGAGAATATACACAATTATGTTCAGGAACCGTCTGAAATAATCCTTGACCATGACGAGTGACAGATATTGATGAATCGCTTTGGTATCACCTTCGATCAATATCCAGCTCTGGATGACAATTTTATCACCACTGAAAATCGGTGCTTATCAGACATAATTGAGTCGATTCAGAGTAAGGACGAAGTTGTCAATGAAGATGTTGATGACGACGACGCACCACCTCTACCTCCATCGAAGTCAATCGCAGTAGATGCGCTCTCTATACTAAGAGGATATTTTACTACTTCTTCAAACGAGTTTATTAATGATTATTTCTTATATCAAGGTGTACTCTTGTAAAAAAGTGAATTATATAATAAACTAGCTTTAAAACAAGCTATTTCAGGTAAATACTGCATTATCATAATTAAGAAAACTATTCAAAATACGTGATAAAATTGTTAATTTTATATTGAAAATTCTGTATAGTTCAAAATCGCACTTTAATATTATATTTGCCAATATTCTTTATAAAATGACAGTACATATTTTAAAAGGCTTTTTATGAAAATCTCATTACTTATCGTAGCCCTATGTCTTTGAAAATATCGAAGTCCTGTAATTTTAGAAAAACAAGTTAAATTTTCTGCATTAAAAATAAATAAATCTTAGTTTGAACTTTTATCATCGCTTCATGGTGACTTGGATGATAATTACATTGTATTATTATTTTTGTCCAAACTTTTACTTCGGTGCACCCGAATTAATACGATGATTAAAACCTCCTGTGATGATGATTATACAATTACGAGCGGCCGCGAGCGTTGGAGGTGACAATAGTTACCTCGCTCGATATAAGTTATTGTAGGTTTTCTGATAGGCTCACTGCTTAATGGTAATAGCAGATAACCATATCCCGGGGCTAATGAGCAATAGTGGTTTAGTTTAGTCTATACTAATGATATTGTAATGACTAAGATTTATTCATTTTTAATGCAGAAAATCAAACTTTTATTATTATGATTATTGCACCATTAAGCCATTTTCCTTTCGGGGTAGGCATGACTCACTCGGTGGGAAAGGGAGTAGTGTGAGTAAGGGGTTATAGAATTTTTTAATTGATCTAGAATTCTCGTGTCATTTATTTAAATAACACGTTCATTCTGTATCACTGCTCCGACTCACGTTGCTGATTAATCACTCTAGAAATCATCCCAAGTAAAGATCCTCACAAAGTCATCATGTAAGGTTCCCCACTTTGGTCTATTAGCATCCAAGGTCTTTTGTTTCAGGCGTCATTCACTCTAATGGCTCTCTTTTTATTAACTATTTGCCGCTATAATTTTCTGTCCTGGCATACTTCTTTAGCTTGCCATGCATTTTTGTATGCAGGCTCTCGTGTTTCTATGGCTTCTTATTTCTCTTTTAACTAGGGGCTCCTTCACACATTCTAACCAATCTTTTCGCGGTCTGCCTCTAGGCACATTGTCATTCACTTTACTTTGATACACTTGTTTTGTTAGTCGTTCATCTTTCATTCTCTCAACGTGCTCGAACCTTCTCAACCGATTTCTTTCCCATATGGTAAATAGTGTCTCTTCTGCACCACATTCTTTTAAAATTATCTCGTTACTCACTTTGTCCATTAGAGTTTTTCGGCATATTATGCGCAAGAATGTCATGTCAATCGCGTTACTTTTACTTGTATCTTTTTCTTGAAAGGTCGATGTCTCGCTGCCTTATAGTACAGACGGTACAAATAAAGGATGATGTATTTTTAATTTTAATTATTTATTGCTATTTTTGAGTATATTTAACTTACCGTACTTATTAAGCTGATCCCTCTTTAATTATTGCAGTTGCTTTTATCTCCATTTCTTTGTATATTGGTACGATAATCGCTTTTTTCCAATCATCTGGGACTTCTCCCAATTCGATGCATAAATTTATCCATTTACACAGAGTATATGGTATATACTCGCTACCGTGTTTAAGCATTTCAGCGTTAATACTGTCTACCCCGGCAGCCTTACCGTTTTTCAAGTTATTGATTCTACCCCTAACCTCAGAGACACAGACTTTCTCAATTGAGTTATCTAACGCATTATGTTCTACATCGGAGTTATGGTTTCATATGAGTTCATCTCCGAATATTCCCCTAAAATTGTCTCTCAAAGTGCCTAGTATCCCTTCTGCAGCATAGCATTTCCCCTTTACTATTTCTCATGTTGGCAAGTGCTGTACTTTTATTCCCCTTTATTTCTTTATCAAGCTTCGATTCTTCTGCTCTAATTGCTATTTTTAATCTGTTATTCAAAGCGTCCCAGAAAACGTATTTTACTTATCTGGGATCACTATCAACTGGCACGTAGCACGCTATGATAAATAATCTTCTGATAACTACTTTAATTCTGTTCCACATCAGTCTGGGAGATATGAAATCATAATCATCGAGATGCTGCTTCGCTCTTTCATTCAAAATCAGACCTACTACTTGCTCACCATGCGATTCACTATCTAGTATTATCTACTCCTGACCCTATTTCATATCCGCCTTTCAACACCCCGTTTTCTATGTCCCTACTTTCGCATTCCTTTTTCTTTGTTTCAGACACACATAAAATATCTAGTTTCCTTACGTGCATAGTTTCTCGTAATTCTTTTACTTTGAGATCATTCACCCGTCCTAACATTCCAAACACTTTACGTTTACTGTGTGCATGCCTTTTGTCAATTAAAGTTGCAGTACTTTCCGAAGCTATTTTGTTGTTTGTATTATTCATTGTTTAGATTAAACGCTCAACTACCGCCTTTATGCTATCAGTTTATTTTGCGAGTCGAAATCATGTCGAAGTTAAGTAGTAATTTGTCATATGGTGGAAATTGTAGTTATAACGTCCGTCCCACCAAACTTCAGTTAATAAGGAAGGGTTGGGAGGGGGTGGGAGAGAACAGTAGAACAGTTTAATAAAATCAACGAACTTCGATATTTTCAATGGCATACAGCTATAACAGGTGATACGGATTTCAAAAATCTTTTTAAAATATGTGCTGCCATTTTATAAACAAATATAAACAATTAGTTTCCCTACTTAAAATTATCCCTTTTTCACCGGAAGTAGCTTTTTATGGAGCTAGTTTATTATGCAATTCACTTTCTCACAAGATAACACCTTGTTATAAAAAATGAAAATAAATAAACGAAAGATTTTAAAAACAATTACTTTGTAAAACACGATCCTCTAATATTTCTGAATATTGCAATTTTATTTCTAATTATTTTAAATAAAAAAGAAGTGAAAAAAACGTAATATTCTTTTGTACTTTTCCTGGCAAATTTTAAAAACTGGATAATTTTTTATTTCAGATTTCCTTATTAATGAACTTCATGCCATATAACTAAATAATTTAAATTATGTATGGCTTAAAATTTATGATATACACTCTTATAATTATTTTTTAATCAAAATTTTTCCATAAAAACGAATGAAAAATCTCAATTATCTATTAAGCGTCTTTCAGCCGAGTTTCCAGTTAATCAACTAATCGACTGGGTCGTGTGTGTTGCAACAGTAAAATAAAAGTACCTACGAAATTATGGTATGGCGGCAATCGGAACTAATTATTAGCCGACAAAATCATGAATTAATTTGTATTTAAAGTAGATGAACTGAAAACGTTGTTTATTATAAATTTTCTATTTCAAACACTTTTAGTTTTAAATTGTTAAGGAAGGAAATAATCCGAGCTATGATTTTTGTGTAATTCACATCAATTATTTATCTGAGAGTAACGTGGATATTAATTTTGCAAATTATTGTTAGACAATGGCGATCCGCTTTCGACGAAATAAGTTGCATCAATTTTTGTTATGGATTGAAAGATTTATTAGATTCTCATGAGAAATTCTTTCTATACAACATTCTTTAAATTTGCTTCTAAAACAGCCAAGTCAAAAGATGCGTTTTCAACCCTAGCCTAGGGGCGAACTGCGGCAATGCCTGCACGTCAAAAAATTATCTGTAAAAAATTCACGAACTTTTATCTAAGTCTCAGATATGAGATAAAAAATTAAACATCAAATCCTTATTTCTACAACAATTATATGAATAAATTTTGAAGTTTTTTTCGAGCAGTTCCTGAAAAATTACAGACTTAAAAATCTGAGAATGAAACACTTTATGTGTGCGATTAAATTTATGTTAATTCATAAGTTCGCAACTCAGAGGATTCGAACACATTTCGGAGACTGCTGACTCACCAGTTTCTAAGCATAAAGAAAGTGTGAGTAAGCAACCTCAGCTATAGAGACCAAACAATATGAGTGTTATAAAACTTCTAGCTACTTATCAAACAAGCATGGCCAGTTTGGGCGAGCGTTCCCGCGGGTCACGTGCAGGCAAGCCTACATCCCAGTTCCCAGATTTGCCGGGCAAGCTCGCGAGTGCTCTGAGAATCTTTTCCTAATCATTTGTAATATTTTTGTAATTGTTCACGAAAAAAATGTGATGAACTGTTTTAGAATATTCACTTTGAATTCACCAATTCTTTCTCAAAGTTTGCAGATTATTTAGGAAAATACACCAATATCCGATGAAGTTTTCTCATATCCTAACTGCTAGTTCGTGCCTTTTTTACGGATAAATTTTTCCCGTCTGACTCTTGCGATTTCCGCATTTGCTTCTTTTCAGGACAAAACCTCATACTGGTCACAATGTTACCAAATGCGTCCTTATGCATATCATATTCATATACTCCTCTAGTGATTTCAACATAAAGGACAGTCCTAGTATTTGGTATTGATATATACAGGTGGTTGCGTTTTGGAAAAGGTGTGTAAACGGGTTGGTAAGTATGGAATTCTCCTGTGCTTTGATATTCCGCGCCGCGAACCTTTAACTCAATTAAAGAAGGAGGGCGACCAGGACCAATAAAGCGATTTGATTCTGTCGTACTGAGAACAACAGAAGCATAATAAGGGTAAGAGTTAAGCCGCACAAAAACTTGATAGTGTAAAAAGTCAGGAGCAGCAGGCCACCCTGGTGGCCGAAGTGTCATCCATTCGGAAGGGATTTCCGCCCTCACTAATCCACCAGAAAAAGGAAGCGATTCCGGTACGTGCACTTTAACGGTATTATCAGCTATGGCATCACCTAATTTTGTAGAGAAAAAAAATGTACATTCATAAATTTATTTTACACCAGTATACTAAATAATTTAACAATTTTGATCCGTGAAAAAAAGCTGGGGTTTCTATCAAGATCGAGTTGTTGTTCCCAAGGAGCAGGAACAAAAAGGAATCTTTCTTCCTGAAAAGAAATTCAAAATGATAATTGGTTTCTAAAGAAACGCAAAGCGTGGATTTATAATAACTGTTCTAATAACCCTTTTATTTGAGGTCCATGAAGCTAGCATCTCCACAAACGAAATTGCCAATTTTTTTGTTTTTACTGTATTGCCGACGTTTGGGCTTTTTATGAAAATTCAAATTTAGAATGCTTAGCTTTTTTGGGCTCTTGAACGCACCAACAACCAATTTCCACAAACAGCGCCTACAAAAAATAAACTTATCCCTTCTTTAAACAAATAATTCGGTATAAACAAACAACACCCGAAATATCGGCTTATTCTGGGCTTCCGAATGAATGACCAAAAATTCCAAAAACCACCCTCATGTTCTAAAAACGTCCTCCTTGCCAAAAATAAAATCTGCCAAACACCAAATGCACCATATTTGTGGCTTATTTTAGGTTCTAGAATGAACCACCCAAAAATGTAAAAAAAAAACCACGCATATGTATAAAAAAATCACCCAATTAACGCCCCTTGTTAACTGGCAAATATGGCTTTGTTAACAAATACTATTATTTTTAGAATTTTACAGTGTAAATGGAGTCTCTGATTTTTCGGCTCTTAAAAAATGACAACACCAATGTTTGGGTTTCAACCACTAACGTAAAAAGCCAACCTCTTGTTGCCAGGCAGAAATAACTTTGTAAAAAAAAATCTTTTTCTGAATTATATTAATACTAAAATCTCTCATTGTTGGGCTCTTCAAAAATCCTAGCACCGATTTTTGTGCGCCAACCCTTAACGTGAAAAAACAGCTCCTTGTTAACAAGCAAATATGACTTTGTCAAAAAATAATTTTTGTTCCGAATTTTACGCTGATACTAGTGTCTCTGATTTTTGAGGTCTAATCCTTAAACGAGTAACCCAACCCCTCTGTACACTGTTAATATTTTTCGGCTCATTAAAAATTTGAATTCGTCTTTACAAATAGGCTTTTGAATTTTTAGCAATAAGAGTCCACCACGACTTTCTATTTTGCCTTTTCCAGGTTTAAGTTTCTGCTAATAAAAACACTAACGAAATAAGCCAAAAATCTGGTTTATTTTCTGTATTACAGATTTTATTTTTAGTTGTATACTAAGGAGTGCTTTTCGGAACATGAGGATGTTTTTAGAATTTTTTCATGTATGCGGGAACCAAAAATGGGTCAAAAATTCTGGTGCTCTTTGTTTTTTTTGTTGAGTTTTTACATATTTGTTAGTTTTATTTTTCGCAGATGCAGTTTTTGGAAATTGGTTTCTGTTGCGTTCAAGAGCCCAAAAAAGCCCAAAACTCTTGCGTGTTGCTTGCTCGATTCAAGCCAGCGCTTCCACTCGAAATTTGTATTTTCATAAAAAGTAGTGGAGCCCAAAATCAGCAATACAGCCATAAAAAAATACCAAGACAAAGCCCAAAATTCTGATACTAACTTCAAATATTCTACAAGTTATTGGTGCGCATATTTCTTTATAATTCGTATTAAATAATATTTGACTGGGGAAAATTTTATTTGGAAAATAAAATTATAGATATTAGTCATGCTTGAAAGAAAGACAGTACTCATGAAATGTGTTAGTTTTCAAGTTTATGTTGAAATTCTGACGTTTTGAAATGCACGTGTACCAAAAAGCGCGGGACTATTTAAAATTATGTAATATACACCTGCAATATTACGTTAATATTAAATTTTCCTAAGATGTATGATATTTCTACTATTCAGTTAGATTTGTTTTAAAAGACAATAAAAAACATTTGTGAATATTTATATGTATGATTATTCATATTATTTGTTGGTTTCAACTAGTCCTGCGGTTCTCGGCACATGCGCAGTTGAAAGCGTCAGCACTCTCAGTTTTTTCTACGATCAAGAATTTTTGAATTTTTTATCTGGACTGCAACTCGTGATATAGCCACGGAAAGTTGTAGAAAATCTTACATTTATAATTTACACAGAAAAAAAGTGGAGGCTCACTAAAGTTGCGGCTCAGTTAAAAGTTAATATCATTTAGAAATTAAGTTCCAATAGACACTTGTAGAAAGCCAAAAGGGTTCGTTTAGAGCTCTTGAAAAGAACATAAGGAGCATTCACAAGCTAAACACTTGCAAGGTAGGGCTGGTAAGTTAGGGATCGATTTACAGTTGTCGACCGATAACTTCATACTAAAAGTTTCTTGCATATTAATATGCCTTTATGTTGACAACTTTCGTACATAATCTGCAAATGATATTTAACAAGTGATTACATCTATTTTAATCGTGGTAATAAATATAATAATTTAATTATCTTCATTAAGTTATGTCCACCAGAGTTCGATTACATGTGTAGAGCTTATTTATCGTTTTGGGCTCCTTCTCAGCAAGTGGGGTTCATTTTTGTTTCAGCTCCTTTGGAACGCAAAATGCGTTCCAACGGGAAACCCCAGTTTTTTCTGTGTTAAGGACGAAGTTCCTGAAATTACATTTTTATATATGCAAAAAAAAACTTCAAAAATATCGACGTGAGTTTTAGAGATATGACTAAAAATGTGTAATTTTCTTTACGTCGGGTTGCAGTCTTCTCGGTGCCAGCCGCACCCCAGTTGGAAATACACCAACGGCGCAGTACAAAAAAAGACAAAACATTGTTGGAATTGTTTTTCTGAAGCTTTTAGCTTATCTATTCATCATTATATGACTGGATAATGTCAGAGTATCATTTATAATTATAAAAATGTCAAAAAAATATCAAAACCATTCAAATATTTTCGTTAATTTTAACAACCACTATTGCTATATTCCATATATATGACAAAAAAGGTATTAAAAATAAATATTAATTGATTGCGAGTATTTTGTCTATAAATATTAAATGACATGCTTATAATGAATACATATGTAGCAGTTTTTAAAATTATATTGCAAATAAAATTTCTAACATATTGATGTAAACAAAATGCACTGTTAAGGGGAATATAAATAACATAATTTTTAAATAAGTAATTTAAATCGATTATACTTTTTTTCGAGTGAAACTTTGTTTTTTAATTGTTTTAGAGTATTTTAGAGCGATTCAGGATAAAATCACGTGAAATTTTTTTGCGAACAGTTACAATTTATCTTAAAGATGAAACATAAAATTTTGTTCTGAAAAAAGTAAAACAAATGTTTTTAGGATAGTCGTATTTATAGATTTTCGACATTTGAAAAAGCATGAACCAAATTTTTAAAAGTACTTTTTTTTACTTTTTAAAAATTTATGCTATTGGCATAGTACTACCCTGATCATTGAGCCAACCGTTAGCAAGTACTGGGTGAATTGCAGATTATCTGTACTGGTGATGAGTAATGTACCAGTACTGTATTCCAGTACTTTCACAGATATTCTTTTAACATTGTATAATGCAATCCATTTGGCAAAATCCTGAAATATTCAATAATTTACTACTTACGGTGATTTATTTACAAATACTTGATCTTGAGAACGAACACTCTAAATGTGCATTTTTGTGATAAAATATGATTTTTTACCCTTTTTGGGGGAAATGTATCCCTTTCTGTTATAAGATAAAGGTATAAGATATCGGTATCAAGACAAAGTTTTTTCGGATAAATAATCGTAAAAATTAAATTATTAAATATTTAAGAATTGTGAACAAAATATCTGTGAATTTTTTCAGACTTTTCCTAACGTCGCCTTCTTTCTGGGAACAGATAAAATGGACGCACGAAAAAAAAGGCCGAAAAATTCTGTTTTTTGGGATATTTTGCCCACAAACTATTGATAACATTTTTTCAGGATAAAGCGATCATATGATGATTTTTCAGAAGGCAAAGTTAAACATTTAATAACTTTTTAGTAATAAAACGTATTTTGGAAATTATATTTACTATTCCAGATGTATTTTCTCCCGTAGAATCCGATTTTTTTGTTGGATTGTCAAAAACACTCAGTTTAGAAAAAAATGGTTTAAACATTTTGTTTAAACAAATGAATTTAGCAAAACTGATAGCAAATTCGAATTCAAAGATACGTCGGGCCATTCTAGTAGAGTATAGTGTTGAGTCTGCTCAGTTTCTTCGGCCTGGAAAAGCCAAAATACTAAACTTCAAACAACGATGTCTAAACAAAAAAAAAGATTTATCAGAATTGAAAAGAGGGTTTTTTAATTCAAGATCGCGTGAGCAGTTTTTGGAAAAAAATTCTATTCGAGATGTGACGCAACTTCAAAGTTAATGAAAAACTGTGTTTTTAGTACTTTCAGGTTGGGATACCTCGCGAACCTTAGGTGATCGAGCATTTATCAGACCAGATTCGGTTTCAGCGAGCCAAAATCTACATGAAACACATATTTGTACCCAATCCGCACGAGCCATGTCGACCAGTGAATTACACAGGCCTTCAAAATTCAAAGAATTTCCACACCCACAGACTGGACCTGGTGAACCTGAAGGAATTTGATGCG
>JAAAKG020145703.1:0-10833 GCA_010014905.2 Druon quercuslanigerum | reverse complement strand
ACAGAAAATGTGTAAAAATGATTCTAAATATTTTTCTTCTAATTCCTGTGTGATATTTTCAGAATCTCACATCAATCATTCAAATTGTTGTTGATTTCAAATTTTACGATATTTTCAAAAAACAAGCCGGGTAAAATATACCTGTAATATACGCATATTTTTAAACTTAATTTCTGTTTATACTCAGAAAATATGAAAAAAATATTTGGAATCAATTTTATACATTTCCTATTTAGTATATTCTGGATTTTGCATTAATTATTTCATTTATCTTGAATTAAAAATTTAGTTCAACACATTCAACCCATCAATGTATACATACATGCAAACCAATACATGCTCACAGGGTCTTAGTTGCTAAGGTGGTGGTAGGTGGCGCTGAATTCCGTCATTTCTATTACACATAGTTGTGGAGGCCTGACTGCCGGTATGTGTTGCAACTAATCTCATGTGTTATCTAGGACCTAGATTACAAAGCACAAAATACATATTGTTAACAAAGTAAATTCAAACTAGCATATCATTATAAGAAGAAAAATCTACTTATGTGGCATTTCCAAGTTCATTTCTGACAGACGAAGATTTAAAACGTTGAAGAGCATGATTGTCGGTTTAATGTTTTCTTTCATTATAATATACAGCTTCCAATTTGTTGTAAATTCTTGAATTTTCGACTTCGTCGAGAACATACTGCACATTTTTCACTGCCGAATGTACATGAACCCTTTATATCGTGATTTGTGTAATTTTTTTCATGTTTTTTTCAATAAATAAGCACTTCGAAACTATCAAAACAAGCAGACGAAACCTGATTTGTTTTGTGCCTTCATTGAAAAATTTCATGAACCATAACCTCCCAATGACAAGGATAATTTTTGTTGCGAAAATATACGAGATCGTCTCTGAATGAGTTTATTAAATTGTTAGTTCACACCTCCGCAGCACTTAACAAATTTAATTTTCCTCTGATGGGGTTTTTTAAATTGTTTAACAATTAACAACATTAAATACGGGAACTTAAATTTCGTTTACAACTTGGTCCACCGTATCACTACTATGGCGATTCATCATGGCGGCCGACCAATGAAATGCGAGAATTCAAAAATGGCTCTTGCGCAAAGATCTTTTTCCAAACTCTGGTGTATTACGGTTTGCAAAATGGGACTATTTCTTATGAGCCCGTATGACTACAATTGCCTTGTCATTACTATATATGCATTAGACCGAGCGGAAAAATTCAAACAAATATTTATTTGATTTAGAGAATCAAAGATTTTGGAGGACCGAAAATTGTCTAGAAAGGGAGGTCTTACGAGCGCGTGAATACGTCACCCCTCATGCTAACTACAACCCTTGGGCCATGGATGCTTATAGAATACGTGGGCTGTAGTGTAGCGTCCCGGCCAGGCTAGAGTTCTTAGTGGGTAATATTACCGCAGTAATATTCTCGTTAACGTTACCGAGAAGATAACGTCAAAATAAATTACCGTGCAATTTTAGAGTAAGTTATGAGAATTTTCAATACATAAACATTTTTATTATTATTTACTATATCTATTGTTAGATGTTCGTGCAGCTTGTGTATTTTGCTAAGAATATTTTACTACTGGGGATTTTTATTTAGTTTGCTAATTGCTATTAAGCATATTTAATTAAAATGTTATTGTATTCAGCTATGTTCTGTACAATTTTTCTTTTCTTCAAGAAACTATTCGTTTAAGATTGTTTTTTCTTAGAGCTTTAAAAAATGTGATCAATGAGTTCCAAGATTTAAAAATAAAAGAGATTTTGTTAAAATTATGAGCTTCCTTCAATTAAGAAATATTTTATTGTAAACATTATAGCCCCCGTTTCTTCTACGTGCTGAATTGATATATATGGAATGTATAGTTAAAAGGTTATTACAGATTTTTAAATCAAATTTATTTCAGTTCTTTTAAATAAATACGCCATTAGAAGCCGTAGCGTCAATATTTTTAAAAACTCAAAATTTAACAGACGGCATTCTGTAACATTTCTGTTTAATTAAAAATGAAGTCATTGTGATTTTAACTTCTAAAATTAAATAATTTATTGTATTCAATAAATAACAAAACAAAATATTTTTCGTCCTAGAATACATTTATCACATAAAGAATATCGTTATAGAGTAAAAAATATGTACCTACAAATATTGGTGGAGCAGGATCAAAAGATTAAATTTTTAATTAAGAGTATGTACCCATAGGCCAATTAAGTTAACAACCAATTTATGAACGTATGATTTTTTTCGTAAAAGCAACCATTTTTGGTTTTATAGGGTAAAAGTTACACAAAAATTTTTGACAAATAATTTTCAATAAGTTTAAATTTTCACAAAAATAAAAGCGCAAATTTTACTGGTCGGTTGTGTGCATTGCTATGCTTTTGTTACCGAAAACTCTCATCTTTTCTTTAGATTTTAATTTGTTTCATATTCGCAAACGAAAAAGCAAAAAGGTTCCTAAAATCTTTTCTCGAATATTGTGAAACATCAAAATATGATCGCTTTTTATAGCTGAAAATTTCAGCAAAAAATTGAATAAATTTACATTATTTGGTTTAGAAATGATTGGGTACCACATTCAGAGAATATATAAACTTCGACGTCTTGGGTTTTCTGGGAAATACGTTAATTGATACCCTGCCACGCTTCTGTTTTTGCAATATAAAACACAACATGACACCATTATAACGATTATTACTTTTATTCACCGTTTCTGATTCTGCTCGATTCAAAACATTGAGTTGAGGTTACTTTGCCTTTAAAAGGAGCAACAAAGCGCATGCCTTTTGTGACGACTTCTGTATTCCTTTTGGATCTTGGCGAATGGTGGGGGTAACGTGACCCAACTCTCTCTTGAGGATCTCTAAGTCTGACATTTCTTTTGGACCTCCTACTCTCACTGCGGTTACGTAACATTTTTTATATTATCATTAAACACATAATATACGTTTTATAAATAAAACAACTTTTTTAAGCTGAAAATTTGCTTAGAAATAAATAAAACAATATTTTGATGCAGAACGTTAAATGCTTTTTCAATATTTTTAATTCATGCAAATACTAAAGTCACCTGATTGAAGTACTAATTAAAATTCACTAATTTAAAATACATGTATATTCAGTTTGTTTTTAAATTTATATGAATATAATTTTTATATAATTCTTCAGAAAATTCAAAAACAAATTTTTGAATATTTGGGATGTATCAGAAAAAAATCTAGGAGATTTAAAAAAATGTTGTTATTTTATAGGATTTTACCAAACATTAGGGAAAATTCTACTCTGCTTAAAAGATGTTTAGGACTTTTAGAAGTTTTTTTCTCAAAATTTTTAAATATCATTCCAAATCTAAAAAAATGCCATTCAATCTTCTACATTTTTCAAGAATTTGATGAAAATTAATTTATTCTCTTGAAACCTTTCGAAATTCTTTTAAGGCTCATAAACTTTATTTCTAAAATCTTTTGAAGTCTACATTTCTACAAATACGTTTAAGTTGGCTTTGAAAGTTTGCTTTTAAGTATGCTTTAGAATCTTCTACTCTCTTTCAAAATTGTAGGACATCTTTTGATACGTTTAAACTCCTTTTTTAATTTTCTCTTAAAGTTCATTCTTCAAAATATAAAAGAATTAAAAAATTTTATATGAATATTAAGAATACAATTTTGTTTAACATGAAAACAAGAGTACGAAGAATTTTTGTACAAAGTTCAAATTCAAAAGTCCTAGTTTTATTCATCTAAATTAGAAGAAATTTTTGGAGTATTGCATTTTTTTAGTCAATTACTTTTATTTTTAATTGCGTTTGCTTTTTGGTTGAGAATTAATTAATTTAAGTAAAAATTCAACTATATCTTTTTTTGTTTTTAATTCATCGTTTTTGCTACATAATGCATGTACTTCCATCACAATGCGTAGTCTTGTATACAAAAAGAATTAAAATTGTCGAAAATTTAATTAGGTCATTGAAATTTTATATTTTTATTAGAGATCAGTCACCTTTTGACCAAAAAAATTAATGAGTTTGGAACAACAATGAACTTTTTTAATTGCAAATTCAACTTTCTTAAACAGTAATTCAGATATGTTGTTTGTAATTATTATTCATTATTGTTTCTGATTCAGAATAAGAATGATTTACTATATTATATTCCTAGTAGGGAAGACCTTTAAATTGAAAATATAAAGTGGATAATCTCATCACTTAAAAATATTAATGAATTAAAAAATTATTCTCCATTACTTATAGTTCAAAGATATTATGGTCCTACTAACTTAAAGTTAGGGTTTCTATTATTTAGTATTTTATTATTATTAAACATAACATTACTTTTTATTCAAAAATTTTACGCGGGTGAATCCGGTTATACATCATAGCCACGGAATAATTCAAGTGACTGATGATGATATAGATGACCTAGAGATGCTTTCCTCGAGTTACCATCTCTTAGAACTATTATAATTATGTTATTCATTAAAATAATTATTATCCAATTGGGGATGCATTTTAAATCCTATGGAAATTAAAAAAATTAATGTTAATTGAGTATCAGTTTACTTATAGTTGCTATTGATTGAAATTAAATGTGAAATATTATACACTCTAATTTACTAAATAATTAAAAAACAATTTAGAAGTAAGAATATACGATGAATGCTGTAAAAAAATCTTGAAGAGAACGAATAGAACAGAGGTAAAAGACTACAGTTACCGTATTGCCGGCCTCGTCTAAAGCTTATCTAATAAAGCATGATGGAAGCATTCACATGAACACACGAACACAATAAACAAGCTCAAAATTATTAAGACATTTGATTGCACGTAGCATAACGTATCTTCCCACCCTTCATAACATGTTCAAATAGTAAGACCCAGCGCACAGCTCTTTCTAAAGCTTTGTGGTGAAGGAAAACACTAATTTTATACTGATGAAGTTTTCTCGGCGGCTCGCACGAAGCACGAACTTTCACAAGAATATTACAAACATATAAGCTACATAAATCATTATTGTACATATTTATATCAACGGAAACTCTAATTATTGATTTTTCATTGCCCACTTGAAAAAAAACATTACGTGCGTCCTAAACTACGATCCAAAACAGATTGATGTGTAAATATATTCGGTAAACGTTAACTTTCCCTTTTCCATACACATATCAATATGTGCTAGAATACTGCACGAAGTTAAAAGAATAACAGAATTAAGTCAAAACTTTAACATTTCACTCGACTCAGGCGCAAACTCCCCATATGGAGGTCTAAGATGTTTACACATAAAAAGTTATTATGTTTATTAGAAATTATAGTGTAAAGATTAAGAGTCAGAATACGTAAATGTTTTCTCTGTGCATAAGGCATCAGGAACGTGACGGTTTCATACAAGTACTCCCGACCGCATCGCCTTAGTAAGCGGCGAGACTCGACTAGGCCTACTGATGAAATTCATTCCTGCTTTCATAATTTCAGTTTTTGTAAGCAGCCTTGACCCCACAACAATGAAAGAGTCATCCGTTTCAGATAGTTTGACTTGCAGCGGGTCTCTCGTTTGCAAAGGGTCCACGAGTACGCGGCAAAGATGCAGAACTATAGGTAGCAGTGTTCACTGCAAGTGTGCGTTTTCGATTATTAAATAACATGTAAACTTTTTTCAAAAAGCCGGCTCTTAGAGGTCCGAGATATTACTATTTATATAGTGTTTTCAAAAAAGAAGAGAAAAAGATTCAAGCGTTCAGCCTCACAATCAAGACCTGTAAACTTATTCTGATAAAGGGCCCTATAAGTAGTTGGTTTCCTATTCCACGAAGCAGTCAATATTTATCCAGATTTTGCGCACCCGATCAACCCTGCAATAAAAATCGCCAATTGTAACAAATTGGAAATTGATTGCAGTTTATTCCAATAGAAAAATCAATTCTTGAAACTGGATGGATTCCCCACACCAGGTTCTGCTGGCCATAGAGATCGCATGCGAACAATGTTCATCCTTTTCACAAAATGACTTTTCCACAACTATTAAACTGAAAATGGAACTATAAAGTCTAAAAACAATAAATACTTAGTTCATCAGGATTATCCCTACTAAATATAATTAAAAATATATTATAATAATCCCTGAGTCTTCAAGAATTTCGGAGATCAACTTCAATGCGTCACTTGACATCATCAAGACGACACGCGCCACGAGTACTAATGTATGGTAGCGCAGTGGTACCATTTAAAACTTTTATTTACAGAATATCCAAAAATCTGAAATTTTAACCTGTTGACCATTTTAAAAGCATTTTTAAAAATCCACTTTTATTGAAACTCGTAAATTTCTTCACTTGATCGCTTAATTGACTTTCCAAAAATTCACTTCAGTACAGAGTATACTAGTTCTATTGCATGACTGCAATTAACTGCATTTGCAGACATTGAAATCAATTCACGGTAGAATTTTTTTATATCAATTCAACAATTGGACAGTGAATATAATTCAATATGGTCGAAATGAATTGCGTTTCACAAAAATTTCCGATCTGCTATTTCATTTCGCAATTGGAATCAATCGTTTGAATTGGATTTTTTTACACGGCAATGATCATACTTTGTTGAGACTGTATTGGTACATTTCATGACGCCAACTGTTTCCCGACTTTGAGTAAAAGCCCAAATCATAAAGATATGTATATTGCCCTTTTTTAGGCCCTTCATGGATTTTTCATTCCTCCCGCTAACTTAGTTTACTGCTCTGCTCTGCGTTGAATTTCGTTGACACTACAGTGACTTACGCGTATTTGCGGAGATCATTCAGCAGTAGCAGCATCAGCAGCTACCGTACATCCATCTCATCCCCGTGTGTTACGTTCAGATGTCGAGGGATTGCGATTTAGGGGGTGAAATACGATCGTGAAAATTGAGAGGGTGGGTAAGGGCTTCATAGCAGCGGCGCATCGCTATAATATACTGTGGCGCATGCGCTAATTCTGAGTCCGCGAGTCGGGTCGAAGGAAGTAGTCTAGCGAAGAGGCAGGCAGTGCACTGTTTGCCCCCCCCCCCACTCGCGAACATTGTGTTGCGGATCCGCGCTTCCTAGCTTCTACCCCGATGTGCACCGCGGAGTTCTATTAATATATCACGTTCCCGGCTCTCCGCACCGCATACGCAATGTCCTGACGAACTAAAGGTGTTCGCACCTATTAGTATATCGATCTGAGAGTCTAACAATTGTTAAATGTGTGTGTAGTGTGGGTGGAGTTCGTCGCCCTTGTTGCATATTACCGTATCAGCAATTATTTTATTTGCGAGAGCAGAAGGCAAAAGGGTTAAATGATACGTCGAAAGCAAGATTAGTGTCCATGATGTTAGTGATTTAAGTGTCAGTGTAGTGAGCTTGTGCAATGAGAGAGTCCAATGGCTTACCGATAGCGACTGACGACAAATGTACCAACCAGGTGAGTGATATCTTGTTCAGAAAACTCGCAGTTGCACCCCCACCACGCCCAATGTTTGTGCGTTTCTCGTAGCGCCAGTGGGAGATCGGTTGCATGGTTCCGTGAAGTCCGGTGTCTGGCCTGTGAAGAGGACGATTTTAAATCGAAAAATACAATGCTGTGTAACGTCTCTCGATTAGGAAAAAGTCCTGCGATCTCAATCTCGTTAAACGCGAGCGCCATTCCTGGATCCTTTTTCGACATTATCCGTCGCGATTCAACGCTACTGCACTACTTAAAAGGACATTGATTTCGTAAACCCTTCAATTTCAAATTATCTTCTTCATGCAATATACCATAACTGATTTAAACTTATTTATTTTCTGTGTTTTATACGATGAAGTAGGACAGTCGATTTTTAAATAATAGTTTATTTATTTAGAGTTTATTTTACATTAGTTATTCAATAAGACTGTGTTAATAATTTAGAATAAGTATAATACGTATAAACACAAAAACAAAAATAATATATACGTTTGGAAAGGACTTCTAAAAGGTGACTTTTATTTAGGTCTTTTGTATTTTTTAACTCAATTTAACTGAATCTACTTAACTCTACTGCTTACAACATTTCGAAATAGCTCAAATATTCTTGTAATGAGAGTTTAATTCGACTGCTCCTATTCGAAAAGTAATAAATGTAGATGGCTGCTTACACGGAAAAAATGTGTGCTTTAAAAAGTCTAGAACTCAGTCTGAGAATCTTGGACGGGTACCAAAATTTTATAAAAATTGAAAGCCTCCTTCTCTGAACATGTTCAAGAGATTTCAATACTAAGTACAAGAAATAACCACATAAAGCCCTGGACTGTCTTAAAAATTTGGATAAAGCAAAAACATTTTGGAGACTCTAAAATATCTTAAGACAGGCTGGGAAAAAGTGCAGAAGCAACGAATATAATTTCCAATACAGTCTGGTATAATATGAAGGGTTCTAAAGCCAATAAAAAATTCGTACTGTGAAGCACAACATCAGATATGTTCTTTTGTTTACATCACAAAGTTTACACAGTTAATACACGAGAAACGTATTCTTCACTTATCCAACGCACGCAAACCTAATTATATAACCCAACTTTACACTACTACATACAACGCAATTCCCTAACACATACTATCGCACGCTGGGCCTATCAGTCGAAATGGTCCTTATATACTAACCAGCTAAATTCTCACCCCTTGTGAGAATCGACCAGTCCCGGGCCAAAAATTGGAGATGCCCCAAGTGATATTTATTTTCTTACTGCATCGTCAAATATTACATTCTCATCTAGATAAGGTATTAGATTTGTGTAAAACTTGACCCCTCCTCCCCGCTTTTTGTCAAATATCCACGTTTTGAGACCCCCTGAACCCCAAAAACAGTTTTTTACGAATGTGTCTGTATGTATGTATGTCTGTATGTATGTATGTCTGTCTGTGAGCACGATAACTTTCAAAAAAATCAACAGATTGGATTGGTCTTTGTACTCGAAAAGACTAACAATTTATCAGAATGACTTTTTTCGATGAAAAAAAAATTACTGGAGTTATACAAGTTTCAAAATCCAAAGAAACAAACGAAAATGAAAATTTTAAGCCAAACAACGCACGATACAAAAAAAAGTCAAGAGGGGAAAAACTATGGTTTTTGAAAGCCCTGCAAGATTATCATATAAACTTTTTGAACTTCTTTAAAAAATCGAAAATTTAAATTTTGATCATAGAAAAAATAATAAAAAATAAAATATTCCATTTTGCGGTCAAACTATGCAAGATACGAAGAAAGATGTGAAAACAAAAATTGTGCAGCCAAAAAAGATCTACAAATTTGTTATGCATAACTGTTTGATAGGACGTGTACTTTTTGTTTTTTTTCGTAAAAACAACATTAATAATAAAAAAAAGTTCAGAGCTATAGCAATTTCAAAATCCAAAAAAAGAAACGAAAGTTAGCATTATCAGCCAAACAACGCAAAATACGAAGAAAAGTCAATACGAGAAAAATGGGTTTCTTTACACACTCTACAAGATTGTTATAACGACTTGTTGAATTATTTGAAAAATTGAAAATTTACATTTTAATTGCACAAAAAATAATGAAAAATAAAAAATTCCATCTTACAGAAAAACTATGTAAGATTCGAAAAATGATGATTGGATAAAAATTGTGCACTTAAAAAAGATCTGCAAATTTTTTATGGGCCACTTTTTGAAATACTACATTTCTCAGGGTAGCTCCAAATAAATATTAGTGAAAAATAAAGAATAAATGATAAAATCATGTTAATGGACAAGATTTGTACTTTATTTTGCAATATCTGAATAAGCAGTCCCGGGCAAAAGTAAAGAATTTAATATAATATTTAATATAATATTAAATCATTGCAACAATTATTTGCAAATTTATTATATGTATATGTTCCAAAAACGACTTAGATACTATTCCCCCCCCCCCCTTCAGATATTTGGAAAAACTCGTTCTGATTGTATAATTTATTAGCAAGGTACAGAAATACACGCTGAAGTAAAGGAATTCCCTTCTTCATTTGAAATCAAATACAAATTCAGTCATCTGTATATGAAGAACATATAACACGGAACGCAAAGCGCGCCTAAACTGTTGGGTTTTTATTATACGATGAACAGAAACGAGCGTGGAGCGCGAGGTTTACATGATTTTTAAACTAAATATCGAGCGCGAAGCACGAGTGTCTTGATGAGAATGTGTTCCTGAGGGTTCCTTAGGAACCTTAAGTAAATTAGTTCTTCTTTTTATGTAAAACTGACGTAATTGAACCAAAAGCATGTCATAACGATGAAGCTTTCTAAGAGATTAGCTATTAGCCCGCGAAGCGCGTAATAGCGAGCACACGAAGTCCGAAAACCTAGATTAACTGCCTGTAAAGCGTAAGGTAAATGTGTCCGAGCGCGTAGCGCGAGGTGAATACCTAATCGAGCGCGAAGCGCGAGATCCAACGGGTGCGCGTCATAGGCGCGCTCAAATTTGCGGGCGTAGCGGGCTGCGCGCGATGAAAATGTTGTTTTTTTTGACATTTTTATTTAAATATTATATTATAACTATCTCATTTGATTATTTTTAATGTTAGGAATATTTGATTTAATGTAAATGTAGTTTAAATTTATTACTCTATATTCACGTCGAAAGTTCAGTATACATTTACTTTTTGTGAATTTTATAAGTACTGGAAGATTGATAATATAAATAAGATAAATATTTCTCTCTAAAATGAATTGAAATATATACATATAAAAATGAATTGTAATTGGAGCCCAAAAAATCTATTTTGTTAGTTATAAAAGAAGATATTGCATTCATTTTTGTCTTTTTC
>JAAAKG020145702.1:0-10833 GCA_010014905.2 Druon quercuslanigerum | reverse complement strand
GGAGCGTTTAGCGGAGCGATATCAAGGTTAATGCCGTAAGAGTGACAGAGATGGTAATAAAGCACTCTTAATGCCGCTTTGCGCCTTTGGATGTAGGTCGTTCCCGCGTGAGTTGGACAACTAGATAGTATGTGTCCTAGATACTCGGGGTATCTAGGACACATAGATACACATAGATAGGAATGTCTTGGCTCAAAATGTAGCGACAGTATGCTAAGGTAGAAATGACACCATCTTGACATGCCAAAATGAAACCCTCCGTGCCCGACTTCAATCCGGGTGATTTAGGGAAAGTGAAAGTTAGCTCACACGACATTGACTGATGCTCCACATTTCTGTGGAAGATGCCGTGCATCCTCTTATCGAGAAGCTCTTCCCGGAAGTTTATCTCCTGTGCTTTCTGAATCCTGGCTTTCAGGATTGAGTACTCGAGATAGATAAAATTTGATGCATTCTGCTCACCCCTGATACTGAAGTTAAATCCGAGTGTTTCAGCAGCCTCCTCCGCTGCTTTGTACAGAAACGCTCCTATGCCCAGTTCTTCATGCTTCCTGAACATTTTAAGAAGAGGGTCTCTTCCATTTGCGACTCTATACGCTGTACCCAAAATAATCCTGTCGTGAAGACATTCAAGATGCAATATGCATGCTTTTGTTTATATGCATAACATTTAGTGTCCCGATATCAAGGGATCTGAGCTCGTAACCTGGTTCAACAAAGATTATCATAGAGTCCGCCACAATCAGATACGCTGATTTTGCTTGTAGTTGTAAATAGAGGATAATGAGGAGAAGGAGAAGGAGGAGGACAATATTGACTTTCTTTAAGTATTAAATCAACATTTAATAATAAAGAAATCTAATTTAATGATAATAATAATAATTAATAATAATTAAAATAATAATAATAATAAGTTCTACTAAAAGGATAGTTCTACCACGACACATAGTGGACAGGGGCGTTGTCGATGTCAAGAAAGTGTGTGAGTCACAAGTTATACAGTTGCAAGACTATTTTAACAGCAAACGAAGTGTTGCACTTCACAGCACCATTTGCAAAGCGGATCTTGACTGCACGCCTTTGACTTTGTTCTCAGATGGGGCCTTGAAGATCAGGGCGGAAACCATGGAGGAATTAGAAGGACAATGGAGGCAGAAGGCTATCCACAGCGAGCACTCCAAAACGTTACATCAACAAGAATTGGATAGTGAGGTACTTAATATTTCGCTAAGAAAGGGTGTTCTGTATCCAGAGACGAAAGGATTCGTCATTGTGATACATGACAAGGTTTTCAGCACCAGAAATTATCGCAAACACGGTTTACATCAAGAAGTGGTTGAATGGTGCCGATCATGTGGAGATACTAACGAATTCATGGAGCACATTATTTATGGCTGTCGTGTAATAGCTCAGAGAGAATATATGCACATAATTTATTTTATTACAATAAACGTATAAATTACAGATCGAATATTAAAGCTTACTGCGTACTCTGTACTTCGTCAATAATTGCAAATTTTAATTTAATTATGCACATTTAACTAGTGACTAGACTAAACAAATTATTTAATAATACCAATCTTTTGCATTTCATTTAAAATCGAAATAATTTCATGTAATTGCAATGGGCTTACAATTCGAGAGATCTTTAAAAGGACCCCGAAATAAGTACATTGATAATGGATCTCCTTGAAATTGGCTCAAACTTTGCCATTTGGCACATCTTTTTATGCTGAACAAAATATGTTAATGCCAAAACTTAAACCTATGCGCCGCTTTGACGCTACAGAGCATCAAAGATTGATAGTAAACCGTTTACCTCGTTTAAGTACTCACACCAAGCATAAGGAAGATATACATAATGCATGTGACTACTTATATGTACGTGAGTTTCAAAAGTGAGAGGGGGGAGGTGCAGGCCTGAGTGACTGAGTAATTAAGTGACTGAGTGTTTGAGTAGCTGGCCCTACTACCTGTTTTTTCAGTGAACGGTGATTAAAGACAGTTTTATAAGCTGTTCTACGTTAGGTGTATAACATTTTATCTGTCCTTGATTCACCATGGTTTATTACTTATTCAATGCATAATAGACAGAACTGCTTATCTCCAAATGTTAAATAAAATAGACGACCTATTTCATGTAAAACTTCAGGCTTCAAAGCGAGATGTACAGTAGTGATAATGTGTGCCTTGCCGATGAGGTTAATTTCTTGTATATATTTAAATGTAAAATTAAAATCACAGCCTACTTTATCAAATAATGCATACATGAACACTACTGTATGATGCATTAATACGATATTGCGTTTTTTAAACAGATGAGTGGTATACAGATTAGCAAAAAACTATATTATTCTCTTGAAGTTAACAGCTTTAAAAAAAATTTAGTCGTTTCACCGATGACATTTAGTATTTATTCAGTAACCTAATGTTTTATGTGTAATCGATCGCTTCCTTTGTAAGTAAATACTTATCTCTATTCTGTCTTTTGTATAAATAACAAACGATGGCGTTTTGAAAACAGATCGTCTGTTTTGTATGCAACCTAGCATATAATTCTCAGCGAATGCAACGTATAAATTGAATGAAAGATTAAAATAAAGGGCAAAGTGTAGGGTAGACATTTTTCTTTTTTGTAACATTTATGTTCCGGATAATGTTAGAAGTTGTGCACATCACTTGGACGAAAAGGTATGCTTCCAGAGATTAATTTTGGAAGGTCTCAGTTCAGTTAATTGGCCATATGTAATGAAGGACAAGAGTAACAGATATTTTTGCAACAACTAAGGTATGCGACGAATATTCAAAATCAATTTTCAGAGGGTGTGACCTCCCTCAAGAGAAAGGTTACAGATAAATATGTAGAAAAGACTTATTGACTTTTTCATGTAAATTAAGGCAAGGTGTATCGGATAACTTTATTAAAGCCAGTTTAAGGTACGCAAGTAGAGCCGCCGTCAGCTTGGTTATATCAAAAGTAAGACAATCTTAGCGCCATATGTTTGTTCCCCAGAATGTCGGATTCCAAGCAATACCAAGGCAAATGTACATCGAAAGACGCGTTACGGAATTTGCAAATGTACTCTATAATCCAGAGCTTCAAACACCAAAAGACTATGATTGTTGCTCCGAATGGCTTTATATTTTTCTGTATTGTGTCCATAATTTTTGGATTTTCACAACAACGATGCAGTGATTTTGGAAAGAGAGTACGAGAGGGAGGTTAATACTATGAGAGGGTGGTTTCAAAACGGAGACATTTTTTTAATGGACAGAGGTTATAGGGATACCGTGCCGTGGCTAGAGCGCGTTCGATTCACTTGCTAGATGTCGGTATTGATCAGTATTGATCTACTGAAGATGCTAATATATCTCAGATGGTCACGAAGAATCGATGGATCGTTGAGGCTGGGAATGGACATTTTCGCTTTATATTCAAATTCTTTAAAGGATCAATTATTATGCCTCATCTACATCACCTTCATGAACTTTATTCAATCGCTGCTGCAATCATTAATAGATTCGACACACCAATATTTATAGAAGTTGCAACCGTTGAAAACGCAAGAGAAATTATTCGGAAAAGCTAAACTCTAAACGTATTATAAGGTGCTTGTAGAGGTTGAAAATCTACACATAAGACGCCCTCACTGGGTTCGATTTCAACAAAATGTGGCTCCTGATTTCCCTATTCATAATTCACAATATTTACGAGATCTTACCGTTGGTATTTATCAGGTAAATCTTGCTTCTTCATATATCCAAGATAAACCAGATAGAGATGGTGGAGAAGACATTGAAGTTGATACGAACATGAACATCCCTAGGCTGATAAGATTGAAACAGTATTCTTGAAGTCGCCGTGGAACTACGCATCAAGTCTTCATTTCATACCGTGTACACGATAAAGAAGAAATAGAAAAGGATAATGTAATCACTCACTCACTCACTCACTCACTCACTCACTCACTCACTCACTCACTCAATTACTGAGTTACTCAGGCTTGTACCACCCCCACTCACTTTCAAACTCACGTACACATAAGTAATCACATACATTATGTATATCTTTCTTATGCTTGGTGTGAGTATTTGAACGAGGTGAACGGTTTACTATCAATCTTTGATCCTCTGTAGCGTCAAAGCGGTGCATAGGTTTAAGTTTTTGGCATTAACATATTTTTTCCTAGCATGAAAATATGTGCCAAATGGAAAAGTTTGAGCCAATTTCACAGAGAGCCATTTTAAATGTATTTAGTACGCGGTCCTTTGGTGAAAGTCTCTCTTATCCTGCTTATGATTCTTTGCTAAGCAAGAGTATTTCTAATGTCTATTTAAATTATCAAGTTTTGAATAAGTTCTGAAAAAAATTGAACATGTGAAAGTCATATTGTCACTGACACAGTAAAAATGGCTGTTTATTCATGAAATCTCAGTTTATATCCTCCTCCTACTCCTCAATCTCCTCCTGCTTCTCCTCAACCTCAACCTCAACTGAAAATGTTGGTTCTAAGAAAAAAATTATTATCTGCAACAGTTATATAACAGTAGAATTTAATATCATTGATACTTCACAATAAGCATTATTATTATTTTATTTAAATTAGATTTGTTCATTATTAAATGTTGTTTTGAGACTTAAATTAAGTCGATATCAAATGAGGGTGGTGATTTATCAAGCTCAACGTAGATTGCAGCACCTAGAGTGGTGGTATACATCTAGTAGGTAGGAATAAGGCATTAACTACGGTTTCTTTAGTTTTTCGTGTTGTTCGGAAGCCAATTTACTCCTTTATTTTTATCAGGTCTTAATTGCTAATAGTTTATTTGGTATCCTAGCTATATCTGTATAAAATTATATATCTGTTAGAGTGATCCATTGTATGTAAAAGGACCTCCGAAGAATCTGTTGGTATTTTTTGAGTCGCTGAATCGCGAAGCCTTCTGCAATCTTCCAAATTTTAACAAATTGTTTTTTAATTAAAAAAATTTTTAATACATAGCTCTCTCCATCTATCTTTCTCTCTAACCCACGCATGCTGCATACGATTTACTGTGATATGATGACAATAATCTTGAAATTGTTTACAAAAAAAATTCTTTTCAGAAATAGTCATAAGGAATATTCTGGAAACATAGCATGAACCATTATAGCTGTAGAATATCGGTAACGTAGGTTTCTATGGTCTGGTTTCTATGATCTCTGATTTAGGTCACAAATTTAAATTTGTGACCTAGAAAACTATATAATCTCCTCGATTTATATGAACTTAAGCACTTATGTATAATTATAGTTAGTTAAGATAGGAAGGTGAAGGCATCAAGTACACCGGCACTCAATAAAAAAACAATATATTTACTCAAAATGTTACAATGTGAAACGAAATGAAAACTGAGACGGTCGAGCAGTTACTGGTGGTAGGTACCTCCGTAAAACCCTTCGGAAAGTTCGCAAGGGTAGTATGACTCACGCTAAACGGTACTGTTGCTACGTGAAAAACTTGGGTTTCGAAAATCTGAAACTAAAGCCCAAGGTCAGTGCTTAATGGCTTTATTGGCTGCTAACGAACATCTGCCACTAGACCGTACTTTCTATCCTGAGTTGTAAAAACATAAGCTTATAAAATTTACGAAGTCTGCGAATAGAAATACAAAAAGTATATACTCGCTACACTACCCCCTTACCAGCTATAATGTTTTAAAAGAAAAGTTCACACTGAAAAAATTTATATCCATAATTTATCGAACAAAACTTTAAAGTTACAATCGCCTGTTCATTGTCTCTAAAAATCTGCCTGAAGTCGTTCCGGGAACCGAACGCTCCTACCCTGTCGTGTGGTAAAACGCCTTGGTTCATCTTTATCTTGCAGAAGGTGCTTATCAGGTGGCTGCAAAAATGTGTCATCATTGTTTTTCTTGCGTTCGTTTTTGACGAGATCCGCGTTTAATACAGAGGCTGGTTTTAGTCGATCAAGAGCTACGTTACAGTTTCTTCCCTTTACAACTACTGTATACTGTTTTTCCTTTCGATCAACGACTTTGAAATGTCCGCCTTACCTCGGTTGAAGTGGGCTGCGTACTGCATCGTGACGAATGAAAACGAAAGGCGAGGTGGACAATTCTTTAAAAATGGAAAAATTTCTAGTACCATGCCTCGTTCGTTGTACTGGCTTTACTTTCCTAATCTTCAACCTCAGGTTTTCAACGAAATTGGTATGGCTCGTACTAGAGGAATGCTGGAAGAATTCACCGGGCAGACGAAGTGGCGTGCCGTAAACTAAATTGGCCGGGCTTGCTTTTACGTCATCCTTTATGGCTACTCGAATTCCCAGCAGGATAATGGGTATAATTTCTACTCAAGCCTTTGTTTCGTGACATTTGATTGCTGCCTTTAATTTAATAATTTAGCCTTAAACTGTCGTCCCTGGTCCGTTGCCACTCGCAATGGTATCTCAAAATGTGCGATCCATTTGCTTATCAAGGTTCGTGCAATGGTGGCTGCTTCTATGTCTTCGATGGGTATCGCTTCAGGCCACCGAGTAAAAAGATCAACTATCATCGAACAATATCGGAATCCCAAAGAACTCGGAAGCGGGCCTACAATATGCACATGTTCGAAGCTGTGTTCTGGATCGCGAAATTTTCCTACGAGGCTCGTGACGTGTCTCTAGACTTTAGAGCGTTGACTAGGAAAGCAAGTTTTTTTCCACGTTCTGCAATTCTTATTTACAGATAGCCACTCGAATCGCTGGGTGATTAATTTTTGCGTTGTTTTTATTCCGGGGTGAGCTAGACCAAGTAGAAGTTTAAATACTGCACGACGAAGGGTAGCAGGAACGTAAGGTCGCACCTTATCACGTGTCACGTCACAATCAACGTCAACTTCTATATTCGGAAAGTTCACTATTATTAATTGTAACGCTTTTATTTCTGATTTTAAAATTGTTTGTAATTCATCGTCAACAATCTGGGCTTCGTCGAGTTTGTTATAATCGAAAGATTCGATACTTTCGATCCGGGATAACGCATCGGCTACGACATTATTTATTCCGCTGATGTGTTGAATGTTGGTCGCAAATTGCGAAACATAGTCTAAATACCGGAACTATCTAGGAGCACAATTATTCAAGTCATGTTGAAAAGCAAAAATGAGAGGTTTGTGTTCTGTAAAGATGACAAATTCGCGACCCTCTACCATGTGTCTGAACCGTTTGACCGCTTCATATACGATGACAAAGATTTATTAAACAATGCTAGCGTTTGCCAATCATCGTAAACGCGTTGTTGGAAAACTGCTCCAACTGCGTAATCGGATGCATCTGCATTTATAGATAAAATCGCTTCTGCAACCGGATGAGCTAACATAGCCGCGTTCGCTAAAGCATTTTTTAATTCGTCGAAAGCGTTTTCTAGATGATTGATCCATTCGACGGCAGAGTTATTATTTTTAGGACCCCGAGTAGTTTATTTAAAGGATTCTGAATTGTCGCGGCATTAGGGATGAACCAACGATAAAAATTTACTGACCCTAACAATTGCCTTAGACCTTTAACCGTAGTCGTACGAGGATAATTTACAATCGTCGTCACATGCTCGGGATCTGGTCGCACGCCTCGTGAGTCGACCATATATCCTAAAAGTTTTACTTCCCTTGACCCAAATACGCTTTTGCCCGAATTAACTACTGAACCAAATTTTTGTAGTCTTTTAAAAAAGCTACGTACATGCTGTTCGTGCTTCGCATGACTTTTGAATGCAATTAAAATATCATCGATGCAAGCGTAACAAAAATCGAAATCACGTAACACAAGATCTATAAATCGCTGAAATGTTTTTGCTGCGTTACTCAGTCCAAAAGGCATGTGGGTATGTTCAAAAAGCCTGAAAAGCGTGGTTATAGCTGTTTTTCCACGTCTTACGGCGCTACAGGAATTAGGTTGTAAGCTCTTACCAGATCTATCGTTGAAAATGCGGTGCACCTAGCCCATGTCCTGGCGAAATCATCGATGTGGGGCACTGGATAATGATCTGAAACAGTTCGTGCGTTCAGCGCACGGTAGTCTCCGCAGGGCCGCTTTCCGCCATCTTTTTTGGTTACCAAATGCAACGGCGATACCCACGAGCTCTTCGAGGGGCGAACAATCCCGCGAGATTCTTTAGGTGGCTCAGAAACTGAGATCGTATATGGTCTCCAATTTCTTCGTCTTCAAACAATTTTCTCACGCGCATGCTACTGGAATCGAACAGTCTTTTGGTCAAAGCGGTTTTTAAGGTTTTATATTTGCCGCTTTCAGAAGGATCTTCGATTACGTCCTCGACATCCTCGACGTATCAATGCTCGAGATTCGCGAGCCCATACCCGAATTTCTTTGAGTCTCTAGTTATATTCGTGATTGAAAATTGCGCTTCGAGCAGCCTGAATCACAAGGATATTTTTTCGGGCCAGAAAGGCGGTATTTTTATAGCGGCAGCGTGAGCTGCAAACGGCACTTCGTTAGGCGCACTCGTTTCACCGCTGCGTTTTCTCCGCTGTTAGGCACTTTTATCCACACTCACTGTATTTCACTGTAATCCAACTAAATTTTGCACCAGTGTTTCCTATTAACTCTTCACTTCACTCAAGATTCGCGTTTTTGGAATCGGTCGCGTTCGCGATCACGGCGGTGTCACCAATTAAAGCACTTGTGTATAATTATTGTTAGTTAAAATACAAAGGTGAAGGCATTAAGTACACCGGTAGTTAATAACAAAACAATATATTTACTTGAAATGTTACAATGTGAAACAAAATGAACACTGAGACGGTCGGGCAGTTACTGGTGGTAGGTACCTCCGTAAAACCCTCCGAAAGGTTCGCAAGGGTAGTATGACTCATGCTAAACGGTGCTATTGCTACGTGACAAACTTGAGTTTTCGAGAATTTGAAACTAAAGCCCAAGGTCTGTGCTTATTGGCTTTATTGGCTGCTAGCGAACATCTGCTAATAGAACATTCTTTCTATCTTGACTTGTAAAAACATAAGCTTACAAAATTTACGAAGACTAAGAATAGAAATACAAAAAGCATATACTCGCTACAAAACTATATACTTTTTGTATTTTTTAATTGCCTATATCTGTAAATTTTTTGACTTAGGAGTGCCAGAAAGTAGATGTTCATGTCATCATTGTATAATTTTTTCAATGTTTGATTCACAGTTTCCTGGCATTCAATTTTAATACTGCTCAATTTATTTTTTATCATTCATGATACCTTATTTCAAGTAGGTAAATTCTAAAAAGGGGGCTTTTAAATGATACGTTCCTTATCTCAAAATAAATGATTTAATATTACGTGTGTAACGCATAGCGACATTTATACCCCTACCACAGAACCCTAGCTATAAAAGAGCTCGACTCAGATAAAGAGTTCAGTTCCTCTCCACATGTACTAGCTGTAACTTTACTTTAAAGAATAAAAGACTGTCATTCCGAGTGATTCGGAGTGACTCATTTTTAAAAACATATCATTGTATTTCTCGGCATTACATTTTTGGCGATCCTGGCAGGATTGCATCTCACGATCAAAAAGGATCAAAAGCAGCAATCTTTGGCTATCGAACCCTCAAATTCTACGGAACCAAAAGGACTCGAACTCCAAAGGCATCCATGGACCCTTTGTACACAAGAGAACTACTGAAATATTATCGAAACTAGAGGTTCAATTAAGTAGACCCTATTCTACGTAGGATAATTATTTCAGGAAACTCAAGCTGAAGAAGAAGATCAAGGAATCTTATGCAGTAACAGCCATTGTCACGACAACGAGCGGGCCAGCGTTCTAGGTAGCTGTCTCCAGGAGATCTACGAACTTCAATTCAACTACCACCTGTAAAAGGACGAGCCACTGTGAGTTGTAAAGCCTAGAGATTAAGGTTAGGTAAAAATCGTAAGCAAATTTCCATAAGCATAAGTCCTCCTTGCCGTCTGAGAAGGGGTCAAACGAAAAACTAAAAATAACTGTTTATCGTTTGGCGAGGCAGAGCTTGGAAATTTGGGTATAATACGTACTTGCACTACGTATTATTATTCCTCAATAAAATAAAGAAAGTTACTTTACAATCAATTGATTTGTTGTAGCACGATTCATTGCATTGTAATTGTATTAAAGGTACAAGCTAAGTGAAGATTGGAAACGCTGCAATACTGGTAACGAACCAGTTTAGGGACTATAGAGAACCAGAAAACAATTTTAACACAGATTCAGACAGTGAAAATTTAATAGACATAAAAATGGCATAATCTCAACTAGCTTCTCCTGACCCACTATCCCAAATCCTTTCTCAACTACAGGCACTGACAATAGCAGTAAACCAAATAATAGACAATCAGTTAGGATTAATAAAGGAAAATGAACGGAGACAAGCCGAGATTTGCAAACTGGCACGAAAAGTGGGTTTGCCAGCTAGAGTTGAAACTGACGAATTATTGACCGAGGACAGATCATCAGACAATGAATAACAGAGACTTGAAAGGAATAGGGAAGTTATCAAAGAAAATCTAAAAAGAAATCAAGAAGAACAACTAACGCCGGAAGACCCCATTTCAGCTAAAGAAAATCTTGGCACGATCGACCTTCTAAATGGACAAAACGATATTGGAGTCGAGAATTTTATCAAGCAAATCAAGCAAGCCAAGAATCAATGTACAGAGCCCGGATTTCTACTATCCGTTATAAAATCTTAAAAAATAACCGGTCTAGCAAAAAGCGCAATTATATTTATCCCAATAAACACATACGACGATCTTTACGAGGCGTTACGCCAAAATTTAAAACAAACAAATTCAATTCTAG
>JAAAKG020145701.1:0-10834 GCA_010014905.2 Druon quercuslanigerum | reverse complement strand
TATACAATAAATGATATATGCAATAAATATAATATAATAATATGTATTTTTCTATCTACTTATAATCGATGGATACTATGACTGGGGAATTTTATTACACCATTGCCAAATTAAATGTAAAAATTTAATTTGATCAAAAATGTATGTTTTTACAGGCACTTTTGTAATGATGTTATTATCTTGAAGAAGACCGGTCGAAACGTCGATTTATTTATTTCATGACTTGAATAAACATATATACATATCACCAAAATAATACGTATCACCAAAATAATTTCTTAATTTCTATAAAGGAGATATTTCCATATCAATATAACGTTCAAAGAAAGGTTACAAATTTAAGACTTCTGTCTGAAATTTTTGAAATCATAATTATATTACTTTTAGTTGACCAAGAATACAGAAAAACTTGAGTGGGGAAAAAATCGGGAAATGACCGGGAATTAAAAATCTTTCGGCAAATCGTCACGCTGGAAAATGCGTAAAAAATAAATAACTTGAGGCGCCTCATAATACTTCTTTCATAAAGGCCCAATGAATATTTCATAAGGTTCTAAGTGGAGTTTAGAAAGCTTTAAATGAACGTGCGACCTGCTTGAATTATAATGGCACGCTACACTATCTTCCTCTTCTTGATTTTTTTATACCGAGAATAATGAACATTGCTTCAAATGGCTGTTTCCGGGTTGTTTTTCTTAATTTCCTCGAATTTTGTAAATCGCCATTTTCAAATAAGGAATTTTAATTTTTTTTAATTTATTTCTAAAATCAAACATTTAAACTGTAAATGATTCAATAATAAAGGCAAGAATTCTTTTCTTAACTTTTAATCAAATCCTTCCAAAATTGCAAAAGGATTCTATTTATAATATTATTTTAATATAAAAATTCTAATTACAAAAAAATTATATTATGGAGAAAAACTTAGAATATGTTTATTTATTATTTAGGTATTATTTTAAAAGATGCTACAATGCCACACTATAATATTAATATAAAAGATCTACTTACGTTTTTTATTTTAGTTTTATATATATATGAAGACAAATATTTCTTCAGATTCCAGAAAAAAATATAATTTATATTTAAAAAGGTAAAAAGGTTGCTACTGCAATATAAGAATTTTAAATATGTTAGGAAAACTTTGAACTGTTTTAAAAGATATTTCAAACTTTTCGAAATTTTGAAAAGATTAAAAAGTAATATGAATATTTAAAATGATTTCAACTTGTTTTAAACAGAATGTAAATTTTTGAAGATTTTAAAATAAAATTTACAAGCCTTTTAAGGATTTTTTAAAGTTTTCAATATGAATAAAAATATTTCTTCAGATTCCAGAAAAAAATCTAATTTTTTTTTATTTTAGAACAAATTGAAAACAGCGTATAGATTTTTGAAGATTTCGAACAAAAAATGTAGAGGCTTTTTAACATTTAATAAAAAATAAATAGCTATTCGAAATTTTTATTTTAAATTGAAAACTATATTTCCCTTCAAATTAAAGTTTGCCAACAAATTTTTTTTTCTTGATTAAAAAATACGTTTTTATTGAAAATTTAACAAATGTCTGGTTAAAAATCAAAATCTTTTTTGGATGAGGATTCAACTATTTTATTTAAAATTAAAACTTTTTTAGTTTTAAAATCAACTGTTATATTTTTTGTTGAGAATTAATCTTTCTTGGTTAAAAATTGAACCACATGATTAAAAATTTAACTACTTTATTAAAAATTCATTTTTTTTAAAGATTCATTATTTTGGATAAAAATTCTTTTATTTGAAAAATAATATTTGTAGATTGAAAT
The DNA here is from genome assembly GCA_010014905.2 of Druon quercuslanigerum. Classification (NCBI taxonomy): domain Eukaryota; kingdom Metazoa; phylum Arthropoda; class Insecta; order Hymenoptera; family Cynipidae; genus Druon; species Druon quercuslanigerum. Next base: position 9,029 of record JAAAKG020145701.1, on the reverse strand, counting down.
ATTAATTATTTTGTCTTACTATTTTGATAGAATGATTATTCACAGAAATTTTTAAAAGGTGGGATTGTAAATCGCCATTTTCAAAAAATGTATTTATAAAATCGAAAATTTAAACTGTAATTGATTTAATAATAAAGGCAACAATATTTTTCTTAACTTTTAATCAAATTCTTCTAAAATAACAAAAGGATTCTATTTATAATATTATTATACTATAAAAATCCTAATTATATTTTTTATTTTAAATTGGAAAATAATGGTCGTCTTAACTTGTTGCTACTTCAATCTAATTTTTTAATTTTTTATCCTTCAAAAGAGAAAAAAAATTATATTAAGGAGAAAAACTTAGAATATTTTTATTAATTATTTAGATTTTATTTTAAAAGATACTAAAATGCTACAATATAATATTAATATAAAAGATCTACTTACGTTTTTTATTTTAGTTTTATATATATATATGAATAAAAATATTTCTTCAGATTCCAGAAAAAAATATAATTGATTTTATATTTTAGAACGTACATTTCCAAAAAAATGTAAAAATGTTTTAAAGAATTTCAAATGATATTTAGAAGTTTTCAAAAGATGCAACAATAATTTTAAACATAAAAATATTCAAACAAATGTAAAACAGAGTATATATTTTTAAAAATTTCGAACAAAAAATTTAGAGGCTTTTTAATATTTAATAAAAAAATAAATAGCTATTCGAAATTTTTATTTTAAATTAAAAACAACATTTTCCTTTAAATTAAAATTTTCCAACAAATTTTTTTCTTTCTTGATTAAAAAGTACGTTTTGATTGAAAATTCTTTTTTTTGTTTAAAAATTTATCACTATTTGTAGAAAGTTGGTATTTTTTAATTAAAATTACAATTACAACTGTCTGGTTAAAAATCAAAATCTTTTTCGGATGGAAATTCAACTACTTTCTTTAAAATTAAAACTTTTTAAGTTTTAAAATCAACTATTATATTTTTTGTTGAGAATTAATCTTTCTTGTTTCAAAATTGAACTACATGATTAAAAGTTTAGCTACTTTATTAAAGATTAATTTTTTTAAAGATTCGATATTTTGGATCAAAATTCTTTTATTTGAAAATTAATATTTGTAGATTGAAATATTAATTATTTTTTCTCAATGTTTTGATTAAATAATTATTCACGGAAATTTTGAAAAGGTGGGATCAAATTGAAACAGTCATACAATAAATGAGAATTTAACTATGTAGAATATTTCCTCATGTGAAAGCTCGTTAATTTATAATTATTATTAAAGCACATGCAAACGAAACCTGAGAGCACTTTGAAGGTAAAAGCTAATTTGGACAGCGTAAGCGCGTTAACAGCCTGTAATCATATTTAGGAATGTAATTTTTTTCTGTCTTTTTTACACATCTATTTCCTTGATGAAAATCATATAATTTCCGTGTAAAAATGCGATGAAAAAGATGATAAATTTAATAAAAAATTAATGAATTTCCAGTTTAAATTGACATTATATAATTTTAAAAAATGTAAAAACTAGTTGAAGTTTAAAGTAATTAAAATTTATTGAGGACGAATTTAATCTAAAGTATTGATTTAAAATTAAACAGTTTGAAATCAAAAACTATGGAGTCAGAATTTAAAAAATAAAACAGTCGCAATTAAATAAATTTTAATTTAAGGAATTTAAATGTAACAATTTTATTTTGAAAATAGAAAAATTTTCTCCTGGAGAACAAAAAAATTTTGGTCAATTTTAAAATTCGAGAAACAAAAATTGAATAATTTTTAAAAGAAGGATTTTAAATAAAGCATGTTCAATTATTAAAACTTAACGTTTTTAGGTCAAGAAAATACAAAATATTGATTCAGAAAGTACAATTTTTCTAATTTTGAAAATAAAAAAATATACAATATGAATATTTTAGAATTTGATTACTATAAAATATTCCGGAAGAGAATTTTAAATTCCGGCATATTTTGCAGAAAAGCAAGACTCAACTTTGTTTTTGGGAATTTTCGATTGTCGAGAATTTTATTATTCGAGAAGTTTTTATACTTTTTACATCTGATATTTCAGAAAATAGTCTTCTTCTTAGAACCTGTTTACAGAATTTAAAACAAAATAATCTGAATGTAATATTTTTCATCTTTTGAAAAAGGCACTAATTTTCATTTTCCAAATTGTTTTTAAATTTATACAAAAGATTGTTTAGTGGTTTGAGAATAAAAGATAATCTTTATCGATAAATATGCCATTTGAAAAAATTCAAGAGTTAAAAAAAAAAGAGTTTTAATTTCACCTGCAGTAATTGAATTGCAAATTCGAAAATATAATCTTTTGCATACGCTAGTATATTTACTATTGATTTTTTAACATTATTGATCTACTGGTATGCATTAATAGTGGTAAAGTATTCATATATTTTTTATTCTGTAAAAAAATTCTCTACCTCGGCTGAGATTCGAACCCAGGTCTTCATATTGCCGGTCTGGTTCCAACTAAGATAAGCTTCGTACTAAGCTACGGGGAGGACAATAATAATTGTTTACAGCCCTCTATAAGAGGAACGTTATAAATTCATTTTTTTAATACTTTTAAATGATTCCAACCTTATAATACGATTTCATTTCGAAGTTAGATTAACAATAAATGAAAAATTCTACCTATCACTGGTAAAGAAACTCTTAAGTCGAAATTAAATCTTACTATAAAGTTCGAATCACTTACAAGCATTAAAAAAATTAATAATTTTATCGAGCTTCTCTTGTATGGACGTGAAAAATTAATTAAAGGGTAATTGGGAAGAACACCCGACCGGGACTCTGAAGACCAGGGTTCGAATCTCAGCGATAGTATAGATAATTTTTTCACAGACTTAAAATTATATTAATACATTAATATTATAATGCAAACCAGTTGATCAAGAAAAATAACGTCGGCAATGATTATAAGTAGCACCACTGAAGAAACTCTAACATCTGAATTAAAACAAATTCTTTCTCTTTTGTAACTTTTCATTCCGAATGAATCACAATAAATTATCTAAAACATTTAATTATAAATGATCGATATGATAAGAACCTCGGAGACGAAGCTCGATCTTGAAACATTCAGCCGAAATAAAAAAGAAGGTTCTAGAAGTTCCTCAGACAACATAGTTGCAATCAAAGTTCTTTGGATTCCGCTGGCAAGTTGCCATGTGATAATCGGCTTGGGAAAGATGCTTTTGCTCGTCGGTGTGAGTCGAATTTCCCTGTGTTCGTATAATCCTGTTCAATTGGTTGAAGCTAATACCCGCGGGAATGCGCGCGTATGGATGTAGAAGAATTTCATTCACTTCTATTGCCTATTTCGTGGCGTTTTCTCGGCACAGCCGTTAAGTAAGTCTGCCTCGTTAATTAGCAAATCTGCTTCTTCCCCTTTTTTCTCTACTTTTTCGGATTTCGTAACCCCAGGAGAAAACCCTTATAATTTCAGTCGGGTATCCGCCCGCTCGTTGTACTTTGTTCTATGGGGAGGGGGGGGGGGATTATCTTGGGAGAATGAGGGGATGGGAAGTAGTGGAAGTTAGAGGAGGGAAGTAAAGGAAGCGAGGGAAAATGAGGGGATGAAGTGTAGGAGAAGTGAGTGAAATGAGAATTGGGGGTACTGGGAGTGTGGGAAGTGCAATTAGGGGATGTGAGAGGAAGTTAGGTGTAATGAAGGGAATGGTAAGTAGGGTAAATGGGTGGGGGCGGGGGAATGGGTTAATGTAAGGTGGGGGTAGTGGAGAAAACTTTAGGTGAAAATATAGGGGTAGCAGAGTGTTAGGTTAGGAAGTCAGAAAAGAGGTAAGTAGATGAGAAAGAAGTTTAGCAAGGGAGAGGAAGCGAAGGTTAAAGTGTAGCGTGGGGATTAGAGGACGAGTGGAGAATGTAGGGGGTGCAAGGAAGAGAAAGTATGGGAGAAGTAGTCGGGAAAATGAAAGGATAGAAATTAGCGGAAGTAGGGAAAATGAAGGGATAAAGTGTAGGAGAAGTGAGTGAAATGAGAATTGGGGGTACTGGGAGTGTGGGAAGTGCAACTAGGGGATGTGAGAGGAAGTGAGGTGAAGAGAAAGCTAGAAATAAATGGAGGGCGGGGGAATGGGTTACTGTGAGATGGGGATAGTGGAGAAAACTTCAGGTGAGAATATAGGGGTAGGAGAGTGTTAGGTTGGGAAGTCAGAAAAGAGGTAAGTGAATGAGGAAGAAGTTTAGCAAGGGAGAGGAAGCGAAGGTTAAAGTGTAGCGTGGGACAGTAGAAGACGAGTGGAAAATGTAGGGGGTGTAAGGAAGAGAAAGTATGGGAGGAGTAGTCGGGAAAATGAACGGATGGGAAGTAGCGGAAGTAAAGAAAATACGAGGTGGGATTTAATGTTAGCGAGGGTAAATTAGGGGATGAGAAGTAGGAAAATTGAAGTAAATAAGGAGTCATGTTTAGTAGGAACGAGGGGAGTGGAACAAGGGTATCTAAAGGGAAGTTGGGTGAAAAGGAATTGGGGAGAAATGAAGGTAGAAGAAGGAGGATAAATGGTGAGGGTGTGAACTAGGGAAAGTGGGGGAAATTTCGGTGGGAAAGTAGGAAAATAGAGTGTGATTCAGTTTATTGAATTAATTTTAGGAACTGTACTTTATCATTCCTTATATAGCTTCATTCTGAACTATTTGTCTTTAAAAATCATTTTTTTTAATAATCAGTACTTAGCATTTTCAATCATTCGGCGAGAGAAATCTATTGTGCGATTCACGAGTTTCATAATGCGATTTCTATCGCTTTTTCTTTTTTTTCTAATGAGATTGTACAATTTTCGAAATTGTTCAATTTTGAGCATGGGAAAAGAAGGTAAGGGGAAGTAGAAGAAGTGAGGACATAAGGGGAGGGAAAGCAGTAAAAGTAGGGGATTGTAACTAAGGGAAGTAGGGTCATTGCGAACTAAGGGGAATGAGGAGAAATTATAGTAGGAACGTAGAATAAATAGGGAATATGATGGGTTGGGGAGGGGAAAGTGCAGGAGGAAGAAATTGTGGAAGAGGGGGAAAGTAAGTGAGGAGAGGGAAAGTATGAGAATAGATAGGAAGTAGGGAGGATAGGGGTAATACGGGAAGGAAAATAATGGAGAGGGATGTTTGAAAGACCTAATTAGCGTTTACCTAGCCTAAAATTGTTTGATTTGCAACGTTTTCAATTCAAAATCGTTCAAAATTCTTTTTAATTTCCAACGGAGGGGAAGTAATGGAAAATAAGGGGAGGGGTAGCCTGGGAAGCACGGGAAAAGAAGGTGAGGAGAAGTAGAAGAAGTGAGGACATAAAGGGAGGGATGGTAGTAAAAGTGGGGGAAGTATAGGAAGAAGAAATTGTGGAAGAGAGGGGAAGTAAGTGAGGAGAGGGAAAGTATGGGAATAGATAGGAAGCAGGGGGAATAAGGGTAGTAAGACCTAATTAGCGTTTACTTAGCCTAAAATTATTTGATTTGCAACGTTTTCAGTTTAAAATCGTTCAAATTTTTTTGTAATTTCCAGTGCTTTCAAATGGAGATTAATTATCATTGTTTCTAACATTTTTGGGGCTTCGTAGCCCCGGGCAGAAACTATTACAGTTTTGGTCGGGTGTCTATTCGTCGTACTTTTTTTTAAGATGGGGAAATGAGAGAAAATGAGGAGTGGCGATGTAGGGGAAATGATGTGAGGCGAATTAAGGGAAAATGAAGGTGAGGGAAATTAAAGGGAAATGTTGTGCATTAGACGTTTTTGAAGGGGAGTGATGCTGATCAGCGGAAATAAGGATAGGGAGAGTAGTAAATGTTGGACATATAAGCGAAAGATGAGTAGGTTGAGTGAAGAGAGGGGAAATGCGATGTCAGAAAATATTTGAAGGAAACGTTAGCTGTGGAAGTACGGAGAGAGACATGTAGATGAGGAAGTAGTTGGATAATAGATTAAGGAAGGAAAAGCGAAGGTTTGAGTGTGGTAATAGGTGAAAATAAAAGATAGGAGAAACAGAGGAATGTAGGAGGGGAAATGAATATAGGGGAGTAGGGGAAAGTTGGAGAAGAGAGAAAACTTAGAAGTACCACCCAATTAATATCTTAAAAGGTGAACACTTTTGTGCTTGCATAAAGTTATTTAATTGATTTATTAACTCTATATAACGATCAGTAATGCCGTTTAACTCCTAATTATGCGTCTTCATCAATAATTTTTTATTTAAAGAGAGAAAATGAGGGGTGAAGAATTAGGGGAGTTAAAAAAAGGTTAGGTATATGAAGTGATGGAAATAATGGGAGGAGGAGTAGTGGAAGTGGGTGGGATGGAAAAAAGTGTCAGTGGGAGGAAGTAGAGCGAAGGAGATGTGAGGGAAATGAGGAAAGGTATATTAGGGGTGGTGATTATAGTTGAACTCGGGAAAGTAAAGAAAAATGTGGGATGTGGAAACAGGAATAGGGGAGTGGCAGCTAGCGGAGTTAAAAGAGGGGGAGATAGATAAGGAAGAAGTTGGGGAAGGGTGTGGAAGTGAAGGTTAAAGTGTAAGGAAGAAAAGTAATGAAGGATAGCGGAATTAGTGGAAAGTAGGAAGTAGTGGAATAAAGGGGGGCGGGGGTAGGGAGAGGGAAATAAATTAGGAGATATGTGTGTGGTGGAAGTGGAGGAAAAGGAGTGTTATCTGAGGAAGTAAGGAGAGGAGGAAGTAAATAAGAAAGAAGTTATGGAAGGGAGTGGAAGTGAAGGTTGGAAGTGTAATAAAGGGACGTAGGACAGAATAAGGAAAGTAGATGAGGAGCGCTTATTTCTTAATTTATTTATTAATTTATAAACAAATTTTTTTTCCTAATAAGTAATTAAATGAGAAAGAAATTGTGATAAGAAAAGTGCGAAAACGATTGGACATGATTATAAATAATCTGATTCAGTGCAGCTTAAATCTGGTTCGAATCGATAGTGCTAATTAGTAGGATTGTACGAGTTTCATTAAAGTGATTGTTATCGCTTTTTTCACGTCGGAGAACAATGCCACAAGCTACTGATCATTGTCGACTGTAAATGAGAAATGGGTCGTCGCGTGTACAGGAAAAGATGTATGACCTTCAGTCAAGGGCAATTAATAATTATTGCTCGTTACATAATTTAAAAGTCTTTTTTTTTAATTCCAGAAAAAGACAACAGGAATTGCAAATGTCACGATTATAAACCGATTAATTAAAGATTGTTATATCTTTAAATTCCATTTTTAATCCATTAAATTTAAAATGTGTTGCATAAAAAAGAACAATTTTTCATGTTTAGAAATATTTTTTTTTTTCAAATATTTTTTTTTTTTTAACATTTTAAATTTAAGTTTAGAGTGCTAAATTTAGAGATTGAACGATCAGATTTTTTTGTTCGATTCAAAAAAAATTTAATTTGTTAGTGAAAGTGTTGAATTTTTATATTTAAATAAATGTTTATAAATTATTAATTTAAAACGGCTAAGACCAATTTAACTTCTAATTCAGAGAGTGTTATGTTTAAAAAAATTAAAATTGTTTACTTTCATTCTTCAATTTAGAGAATTGAAAATTAAACCTGAATTTATATTTTTTAACCACAATTTTTTGAGCTAATCAGTTTATAATAGTTGAAAATAAAAAATTTATTTCCTTAATTAAATTTAGTTTATTATTTACTCTATTAAAATATTGTTAAATTTAATGTTTTAATTAATTCTTATCTTAATAAATGATTTTTCAACTAAAAGAGATTATGCTTTTAAAACAAACCCTGGTTAAATTAAAAGAAACCGAATTAAATTTTAACTAAACAGTTACATTTTTAAATGAAAAATATTAAATTTTACAAAAAGAGATGAATTTCCAAGCCAAAAATACGAATTTTCAAGAAGAAAGATCATTTTCAGCCGAATCTTTAAATTTTTTAACAAATTAGCTGAATTTTCAGGATGACTTTTTTTAACCAAATTTTCGAATTTTCAACTAAATAATACAAGTTTTAACACAAAAAAAAATGATTTTTTAACAAAATCGTTAAACCTTTAATACGAACCGATTAATTTTCAATCAAACAGTTGTTTAGAAATATTTAAAGTTTTTTTTATATTTTATTTTATTTTTTTAATATTTTAAGTTTAGGTTTAGAGTGCTAAATTTGGACATTGAACGATCAGATTTTTTGTTCTATTTAAAAAAATTTTAATTTGTAAGTGAAAGTGTTGAATTTTTATATTTAATTAATAATTTAGAAATTATTGATTTAAAATGGCCAATACTAATTTAACTTCTAATTCAGAGAGTGTTAAGTTTAAAAAAATTAAAATTGTTTACTTTCATTCTTTAATTTAGAGAATTGAAAATTAAACCTGAATTTTTTTACCAAAATTTTTTGAGTTATTCAGTTTATAATAGTTGAAAATAAAAAATGTATTGCCTCAATTAAATTTAGTTTATTATTTACTCTATTCATTAAAATAATATTTTTATTTAATATTTTAATTAATTCTTAACTTAATAAATGATGTTTTAACTAAAAGAGATTATGGTTTTAAAACAAAACCTGGTTGAATTGAAATAAACTGAATTAAATTTTAACCAAACAATTGCATTTTTAAATAAAAAGTATCAAATTTTACAAAAAGAGATGAATTTTTAAGCCAAAAATTCGAATTTTCAAGAAAAAGATCATTTTCAGCCAAACAGTTAAATTTTTTAACAAATTAGTTGAAATTTCAAGATGACTTTTTTAACCAAATAAGAACCGATTAATTTTCAATCAAACAGTTGTTTAGAAATATTTAAAGTCTTTTTTTTTATATTTTATTTTATTTTTTTAATATTTTAAATTTAAGTTTAAAATGCTAAATTTAGACAATGAACGATCAGATTTTTTTCCATTTAAAAAAAATTTAATTCATAAGTAAAAGTTGATATTAGGTTCATTGACCAAGAAATATTTAATTATTAATTTTAGATGCTAATTTTGTTTGTCTACTGGTCTATATCAATATTATTAAAATATTGATAAA
>JAAAKG020145700.1:0-10834 GCA_010014905.2 Druon quercuslanigerum | reverse complement strand
CCCAAAAAAAGCCCAAAATTCTGATGCAAAGAAATTCGGGAATTTCGATTGTGGAGGTGCTAGCTTGATGGACCTCATTTTTGAGAAAATAGTTAAATTCTCAACCTAAGAGATGAATTTATAATTTAAATGATGATTATTCAACTGAAATACTTAAATTTTCAGTTAAAAAATAATATTTCAAATAAAAAAAAAAAGATTTTTCAAGAAATAAGTGGAATGTTTAACTAAAAAAGATCTATTTTATGTCAAATAGTTAAATATTCCACTGAAAAAGATAAAATTTAAACCAAAAATGGAAAAGTTGAATTTTCAATTGAAAAAATTAATTTAAAAAATAAAGACATAGTTGTTCAATTTTCATCCAAGGAGATAAATTTTAAATTAAAATGATAATTCTTCAACTGGAATACTTAAATTTTCAGTTTAAAGACAAATTTTCAACCAAGAATGGAATTATTATTAATTATTCTTAATTACCTAAATAATTCTTTACAAAAAAAAAACGTTTTTTTAACAAAACAGTTGAATTTTCAAAACAAATTTACAAAAATGGAATAGTTGGATTTAAAATTAACTAATTATTTGGTTATTAAAAAAAAAAATGTTCAACATACTTAAATTTTCAGTTAAAAAATTAATTTCAGCTAAAAAACTTTTTTTAAAAGGAATAAGTGGAATTTTCAACTAAAAACGATCAATTTTATGCCGAATAGTTAAATATTCCACTACAAAAGATTAATTTTAAATCAAAAATGGAAAAGTTGAATTATCAATTGAAAAAATTAATTTTTTACCAACAAAAATTTGACAAAATAATTCAATTTTGATCCAAATAGATTAATTTTTAATTAAAATAAAGATTATTTAACTGAAATACTTACATTTTTAGTTAAAAAATAAATTTCAACGTAAAAAATTTTTTTTCAAGAAATAAGTACAATTTTCAACTAAAAAAGATTAATTTTATGCCGAATAGTTAAATATTCCACTAAAAAGGTTAAAGTTTAAACCAAAAATAAAAACGTTGAATTTTTAATTGAAAAAATTAATTTTTCAGAAAAAAATGGACAAAACAGTTCAATTTTGATCCAAAGAGATGAATTTTCAATTAAAATTATAAATCTTTAACTGGAATACTTAAATGTTTAACCACGAATGCAATAGTTATATTCTCAATTAACTAAATAATTTTTTTCCAAAAAGAAGCGAATTTTTAACAAAACAGTTGAATTATTAACAAATTAAAAAAAATGGAATAGTTAGATTTGAAATTAACTAACTTTTTGTTTATTAAATAAAAAATTTTTAAACATAATATTTCAATTACCTTTCGCAATAAAAAGTAATTTTCAACAATGTGGATCAACTTTCAACTAAGCAGTTGAATTTTGAAACCAAGAAGAATTATTTTCTATTAAAAAAGACAAATATTTGAGAAAATAGTTAAATTCTTAAACAAAGAGATGAATTTATTATTAAACTGATGATTATTCAACTGAAATACTTCAATTTTAAGTTAAAAAATTAATTTCAACTAAAAAAAAAAGATTTTTCAAAAAATAATTATAACTAAAAAAGATCAATTTTATGCCGAACAGTTAAATATTCCACCTAAAAAAAAATCAACTTTAAACCAAAAATGGAAAAGTTGAATAGACAATTGAAAAAATTAATTTTTTACAAAAAAATTGAAAAAATACTTCAATTTTGATCCAAAGAGACGAATTTTGAATTAGAATAATGAATCTTTAACTGAAATACTTAAATTTTTACTTTAAATACAAATTTTCAACAAAATACATTCATTTTTAACAAAAAAAAGGAATTTTCGACAAAACGAGTTGAATTTTTAACCAATAAAATTATTTTTAAAACAATGTTGATTTAAAGTGAAAATTTGTTTTTTTTCCATTTTTTCAACCAAAAATGGAAAAGTTGAATTGTCAATTTAAAAAAATTAATTTTTTACAAACAAAAATTTGACAAAATAGTTCAATTTTGATCCAAAGAGATGAATTTATAATTAAAATGATGATTATTCAACTGGAATACTTAAATTTTTAGTTAAAAAATAAAAATTCAAGTAAAAAAAAGATTTTTCAAGAAATAGGTGGAATTTTTAACTAAAAAAGATTAATTTTATGCCGAATAGTTAAATATTCCACTAAAAAGGTTAAAGTTTAAACCAAAAATAAAAACGTTGAATTTTTAATTGGAAAATTTAATTTTTCAGAAAAAAATTGATAAAATAGTTCAATTTTGATCCAAAGAGATGAATTTTCAATTAAAATTACGAATCTTTTACTGGAAAGCTTAAATTTTCAGTTAAAAGACAAATTTTCAAACAAGGATGGACTAGTTAGATTCTCAATTAACTAAATAATTTTTTACCAAAAAGAAACAAATTTTTAACAAAACAGTTGAATTTGCAAAAAAAAAATTTTTAAATAGAATAGTTAGATTTTAAATTAACTAACTATTTGTTTATTAAATAAAAAAATGTCCAACATAATATTTCAATTATCTTCCACAATAAAAAGTAATTTTTAACAATGTGCATCAACTTTCATTTAAGCAGTTGAATTTTGAAACCAAGAAGAATTATTTTCTATCAAAAAAGACAAATTTTTGAGCATATAGTTAAATTCTTAACCAAAGAGATGAATTTATTATTAAACTGATGATTATTCAACTGAAATACTTCAATTTTAAGTTAAAAAATTAATTTAAAAAAAAAAAGAAGATTTTTCAAGAAATAAGTAGAATTTTCAACTAAAAAAGATCAATTTTATGCCGAATAGTTAAATATTCCTCCTAAAAAAATTAACTCTATAAACCAAAAATGAAAAAAATTTAACAAAATAGTTCAATTTTGATTTAAAGAGATAAATTTTCAATTAAAATGATGAATCTTTAAATGGAATACTTAAATTTTTAGTTTAAAGACAAATTTTTAAACAAGGATGGACTAGTTACATTCTCAATTAACTAAATAATTTTTTACCAAAAAGAAACAAATTTTTAACAAAACAGTTGAATTAAAAATTTTTTTTTTTAAATGTAATAGTTAGATTTTAAATTAACTATCTATTTGTTTATTAAATAAAAAAAAATCAACATAATATTTCAATTATCTTCCGCAATAAAAAGTGATTTTTAACAATGTGGATCAACTTTCAACTAAGCACTTGAATTTTGAAACCGAGAAGAATTATTTTCTATTAAAAAAGACAAATTTTAGAAAAAATAGTTAAATTCTCAACTAAAGCGATAAATTTATAACAAAAATGATGATTATTCAATTGAAATACTTAAATTTTCAGTTAAAAAAAACATTTTATTTAAAAAAGATCAATTTTATGCCGAGTAGTTAAATATTCCACTAAAAAAGTTAAACTGATAAACAAAAATAAAAACGTTGAATTTTGAATTGAAAAAATTAATTTTTCAGAAAAAAAAATTCTTAAAAATATGTCAATTTTGATCCAAACAGATGAATTTTCAATGGAATAGTTAAATTCTCAATTAACTAAATAATTTTTTACCAAAAAGAACCGAATTTTCAACAAAACAGTTAGTAGTACAGTAAGACGAATTTTCAACTAAAAAACAATAAATAAAAAAATGAAATAGTTAATCTAAAAATTAACTAACTATTTGTTTATTAAATAAAAAAATTTTCAATATAATATTTCAATTATCCTCCGAAATCAAAAGTAATTTTTAACAATATGGATCAACTTTCAACTAAACATTTGGATTTTGAAACCAAGAAGAATTATTTTTTATAAAAAAAGACAAATTTTTGAGTAAATAGTTAAATTCTCAACCAAAGAAATAAATTTATAATTAAACTGATGATTATTCAACTGAAATACTCAAATTTTTAGTTAAAACATAATATTTCAACTAAAAAAAATTTTTTTAAGAAAAAGGTGGAATTTTCAACTATAAAAGATAAACTTTAAACCAAAAATGTTAAAGTTGAATTTTCAATTACTATAATTAATTTTTTACAGCAAAAAATTCACAAAATAGTTCAATTTTGATCCAAAGAGATAAATTTTCAATTAAAATGATGACTCTTTAACTGGAATGCTTAAAATTTCAGTTTATAGACAAATTTTAACAAAAAATGGAATAGTTACACTTGAAATTATTTAGTTCATTGCAAATGTAACTATTCCATTTTTTGTTCCAATTGGTTATTTTTTGGTCGAAAATTCTTTTTTTTTTCTTGTTGATAATTTGTTTTTTTCTTTAGAAAACCCTTCTTGGTTCGAAATTCATGCTTCTGATTGAAAATTCAACAATTTGGTTAAGAAATGAATTTACCTTGTTGAAACATAAACAATTTTGTTAAAAATGATACTTTCTTGAAAAGTCAATTTTTTTGTTGAAAATTCGTCGTTTTGGTTGAAAATTCATGCCTTCTGTAAAAAAATGTGTCTTTTGTTAATAAAAAAATTATTCGTCTTGTTTTAGAATCCATCTTTTTATTTGAAAATTAAACTATTTTTTCTTTTTTTTTGTAAAAAATTAATTTTTTTAATTGACAGTTCAACTTTTCCTTCCATTTTTGGTTTAAAGTATATCTTTTTTAGTTGAAAATTCCACTTATTTCTTGAAAAATCTTTTTTTTTAGTTGAAATATTATTTTTTAACTGAAAATTTAAGTATTTCAGTTGAATAATCATCATTTTAATTATAAATTTATCTCTTAGGTTGAGAATTTAACTATTTTCTCAAAAATTTGTCTTTTTTATTAAAAAATAATTCTTCTTGGTTTCAAAATTCAAGTGCTTAGTTGAAAGTTGATCCACATTGTTAAAAATTACTTTTTATTGCGGAAGATAATTGAAATATCATGTTGGAAATTTGTTTCTTTAAAAGATTTATAATTAAATTATAATTAAAAGGATGATTATTGAACTGAAATACTTAAATTTTCAGTTAAAAAACAAAATTTAAACAAAAAAAAATTTTCAACAATTAGGTGAAATTTTCAACTAAAAAAGATCAATTTCATGCCGAATAGTTAAATATTCCGCCTAAAAACATTAGTCTAAACCAAACATAAACAAAATTAATTTTTCACAAAAAAATTTAACAAAATAGTTCAATTTTGAACTAAAGAGATAAATTTTCAATTAAAATGATAAATCTTTAACTGGAATACTCAAATTTTCAGTTTAAAGACAAATTTCCAACAGAATAATGCATTTTTAACAAAAAAATAAGTGAATTTTCGACAAAACGAGTTGAATTTTTAAAAAAAAAAATTATTTTAAAAACAATGTTGATTTAAAATGAAATTTTCATTTTAAATAATTAATTCCTAACCAAAACGAGAAAATAATTTTAAAAAACCACTTAAATTTTTAACCAAATAATTCAATTTTAAATTAAAATAGTTAAACTTCAACTAAAGTCTTTAAATTTTTAGTTATTATTAGCAATTTTCAACTAAAAACAACGATTTTTCTACTAAATAGTTAAATTATCAACCAATGAAATTAATTTTTAAAAATGTAGACCAAATTTCAAGAAAGTAGTTGAATTTTTATACTAAGAATATAAATTTTTCAATCTTTCGCAATCAAAAGTAATTTTGAACAATGTGGATCAACTTTCAACTAAGCAGTTGAATTTTGAAACCGCAAGAAAAATTATTTTCTATCAAAAAAGACAAATTTTTGAGAAAATAGTTAAATTCTTAACCAAAGAAATAAATTTATAATTAAACTGATTATTATTCAAGTGAAATACTTAAAATTTTAGCTAAAAAATAAAATTTTAATTAAAAAAACAGATTTTTCAAGAAATAAATGGAATTTTTAACTAAAAAAAATCAATTTTATGCCGAGTAGTTAAATATTGCACTAAAAAGGTTAAACTTTTAAACAAAAATGAAAAAGTTGAATTTTCAATTGACAAAATTATTTTTTTACAAACCAAAATTTGACCAAATAATTCAATTTTGATCCAAAGAGATGAATTTTGAATTAAAATGATGAAGCTTTAACTGGAACACTTAAATTTTCAGTTTAAAGATAAATTTTCAACCAAGAATGAAATAGTTGCATTCTCAAATAACTAAATAATTTTTTACCAAAAATAAACGAATTTTTAACCAATCAGTTGATTTTTTAAAACAAATTTAAAAAAAAAGGATTAGTTAGATTTTAAATTAACTAACTATTTGTTTGTTAAATAAAAAAATGTTCAACATAATATTTTAATTATCTTAAAAAAAAGTAATTTTTAACAATGTGGATCAACTTTCAACTAAGCAGTTGAGTTTTGAAACCAAGAAGAATTATTTTCTATAAAAAAGACAAATTTTTGAGAAAGTAGTTAAATTCTTAAACAAAGAGATGAATTTAAAATTAAAATGATGATTATTTAACTGAAATACTTAAATTTTCAGTTAAAAAATAAATTTCAACTTAAAATTTTTTTTTTAAGAAATAAGAGCAATTTCCAACTAAAAAAGATTAATTTTATGCCGAATAGTTAAATATTCCACTAAAAAGGTTAAAGTTTAAACCAAAAATGGGAAAGTTGTATTTTTAATTGAAAAAATTAATTTTTCAGAAATAATTTACAAAATAGTTCAATTTTAATCCAAAGAGATAAATTTCCAATTAAAATGATGAATCTTTAACTGGAATACTTACATTTTTTAGTTTAAAGACAAATGTTTAACCAAGAATTGAATAGTTACATTCTGAATTAAATAAATATTTTTTTAATAAAAGAGAAAAGAATTTTTAACAAATTAAAAAATAGAATATTTGGATTTTAAATTAACTAAATATCTGTTTATTTAATAAAAAAATGTTTAACATATTATGTCAATTATCTTCCGCAATAAAAAGTAATTTTTAACAATGTGGATCAACTTTCAACTAAGCAGTTGAATTTTGAAACCAAGAATAATTATTTTCTATCAAAAAAGACAAATTTTTGAGAAAATAGTTAAATTCCTAACCAAAGAAATGAATTTATAATTAAAATGATGATTATTCTACTGAAACACTTAAATTTTCAGTTAAAAAATAATATTTCAACTAAAAAAAAAAAATTTTTCAAGAAATGCGTTAAATTTTCAACTAAAAAAGATAAACTTCAATCCAAAAATGGGAAAGTTGAATTTTCAATTGAAATAATAATTTTTTACAACAAAAAATGGGCAAAATAGTTCTATATTAATCCAAAGAGATGAATTTTCACTTAAAATGATGAATCTTTAACTGGAATACTTAAATTTTCAGTTGATAGACAAATTTTAACAAAAAATGGAATAGTTACATTTGAAATTGACTAAATAATTTTTTAACAAACTAACGAATTTTCAACATAATATTTCAATGATCTTCTAAAAAAAGTAATTTTTAACAATGTGGATCAAATTTCAACGAAGCAGTTGAATTTTGAACAACAAGAATTATTTTCTAACAAAAAAGACAAATTAAAAAAAAATAGTTAAATTCTCAACCAAAGAGATGAATTTATAATCTAAATGATGATTATTCAACTGAAATACTTAAATTTTCAGTTAAAAAATAAAATTTTAACTAAAAAAAAAGATTTTTCAAGAAATAAGTTGAATTTTCAACTAAAAAAGATCAATTTTATGCCGAATAGTTGAATATTCCACTAAAAAGGTTAAAGTTTAAAACAAAATTGAAAACGTTGAATTTTTAATTGAAAAAATTAATTTTTTAGAAAAAAATTTACAAAATAGTTCAATTTTGATCCAAATAGATGAATTTCCAATTACAATGATGAATCTTTAACTGGAATACTTAAATTTTCAGTTTAAAGACAAATTTTCAACCAAGAATGAAATAGTTACATTCTCAATTATATAAATAATTTTTTACCAAAAAGAAACGAATTTTCAACAAAACAGTTGACTTTCCAAGAAAGGATAATTTTTAAGAAATTTGTTTATGTTTTGACATGGTCGATACATTTTTTAACCAAATAGTTGAATTTCCAATCAGAAGCATGAATTTCGAACCAAGAAGGTTTTTCCAAAGAAAAAGACGAATTTTTAACAAGAAAAAAAATGAATTTTCAACTAAAAAAATAAGAAATTTTAACAAAAAAAGAATAGTTACATTTGAAATGAACTAAATAATTTTTTTAAAAGAAATACTCTAACTTTCAGTATAAAAATAAAATTTCACTTAAAAAAAAGACCAAGCTTATGCCGAATAGGTAAATATTCCACGAAAAAGGTTAAAGTTTAAACCAAAACTGAGAACTTTCAATTTTTAATTGAAAAAATTAATTTTTCAGAAAAAAATTTACAAAATAGTTCAATTTTGATCTAAAAAGATGAACTTTAAATTAAAATAATGAATCTTTAACTGGAATACTTAAATTTTCAGTTAAAAGACCAATTTTAAACCAAGGATGGATTAGTTACACATTCTCAATTAACTAAATAATTTTTTCCAAAAAGAAACGAATTTTCAACATAATATTTAAATTTTCAATTAAAGAGATGGATTTTGTAGTGACGTAATGAATCTTTAACAGAAATATTTAAATTTTCAGTTAGAAAATATATTTTCCATTAAAAATAACAATTTTTTGAAAACAAAGTAATTAAATTATCAACGAATAAAAGTTGAATTTTCAACTGAAAAATCAGTTTCCATTAAAAATTGAATAATTTAATTTACAATTGGAAAAATTATATTTAAAAAAAAAACGGATTTTAAACATATTATTAAAATTTTCAACCAATAAAATAAATTTCGAACAATTTAGATGAATTCTTAACTAAAGAAGATAAATTTATAATAAAAAATGGAATATTAAACTTTGCACATAAAAAAATTAATTATAGATTAATAAATAAACAAATTTTCAACAAAATATTTAAATTTTTCAGAAATATAGTTTAAATTTTCAACAAAAAGATGAATTCTTAAGGAAGATGAATTTTTAAGGTAGTTGAATAATTTTTTACCAAAAAAGACAAGTTTTCAACAAAATGTATGAATTTTTAACAAAAATAAGAAATGAATTTTCGACAAAACAAGTTAAATTTTTAACCAATTGAATTATTTTAAATAATTAATTCTTAACAGAAAGATGAAAATAATTTGAAATAATACCTGAATTTTCAACCATATAATTAAATTTTGAATTAAAATAATTAAACTTCAACTAAAGCACTTAAATTTTCCGTTATAACTCAATTTTCAACTAAAAACAACGATTTTTCTACTAAATAGTTAAATTATCAACCAATGAAATTAATTTTTAAAAATGTAGACCACATTTCAAGAAAGTAGTTGAATTTTTAAACTAAAAATATAAATTTTAAGGTAAAACTGAAATAGTTATGTTTTCTGTTTTAAAAAGTTTCAACCCAATAAAAAAACGTATTTTTAGGAACTAAACTAAATTTTGAGCAGAAAAAGAAATCTACCAAAGTAAAAAAATAAAAAGTTGAATTTTCAAACAAAGAAGAATTATTTTCTAAAGAAAAGCACCATAGGATCTTCAATCGAAAATTTTCTGCCAGAAAAATGAATTTTTAATCAAACAGTTTAATTTTCAAACAAAAAATATAAATTTTAAGCTAAAACTGAAATAGTTAAGTTTTAAGTTAAAAAAACTGAAATTAAATAAAAAAACGTATTTTTAGGAACTTAGTTAAATTTTGAGCCAAAAAATAAATCTTTAACAGTTTGGACAAAATCGAGTGCGAAGCACAAAATACGTGATTTCGTCAAATTCGCTAAAGCCGAAAGAGCTTTAACAAAAGAGAGTTCACAATCACAAAGTTACAGTTATCGATGTTTTGAGTTTTTATATAGTTAATAAAACATAGTAATAATAATAAAACATAATCTAATTTTAATAACGAATGAGGGGAAAATACAAAAACAAAAGCCTTCCCTGATATTCAGTTTTTTCCTGAACTGCAATCACCCGGCTTGTACTTTAATTTCGAATCATTAAAATTGACGTAAAAGGAATGGACATTTCTTGTTATTTTGTTATAGGAAAACTGATAGGTCTAAAAAAATGGATTGGAGACTTTTCAATATGAAATATGGTATTTTTCGTTATTTTGTTGGATCTGCGATTCAGGAACAGGAAGAGAAGAGCTATTCAAGGATCATTCAATCTGAAAAGGTATCCATCCAATCCAGCCAAGGGGATGTGTGATGTGCAGATGGGGGTATGGGGCTAACGCCCTCATCTTAAATGACCACCCTTATACTTATACCATACCGTTTGAAATTGAAAGCCCCTTTTGCCAGTTAACCCGATACTAGCGGCTTCTATATTACAGCATTTCATCCCGTTACCTCTCGCAGATGTGCAACTGTGCAGCTTCCTCTTCAAAATATTATTTATTGTGTATGGACTACCTTTTCTCTACTTTATAAAGATATCAAATTCTTCTCTCATTCAACAAAATTTCAAATCAATTATACCGCAACTATCCGAAAAGGTGGCACGAGCGCAGAGCGCGCGCAGTCGCGCACCACACCGCCCTGTATTTTTATTTCCTAAAAATACGAATCAAAGGGTTGACTACTTCGATTTTTCGTGTACACTAGACTACAAGATTACATGATTACATAAGATTACATAGAATTTGACAAGATGACGTAAGAACACACAAGATTACATATTTTATTACATAATATTAGAAGGAATTACACAATATTACATGATATTACAAAAGATTATTTAGATCACTCAAGATTACATAAAATTACACAAGATATTTTATTATTACATAGTATTACATAATATTACACGGAATTACACAATATTACATGATATTACC
>JAAAKG020145699.1:0-10834 GCA_010014905.2 Druon quercuslanigerum | reverse complement strand
ATCACGTGAGCGTTGAGAAAAGTAAGGAACGCCAGTCACTTTTCCACACTAGTGGGTTTTTGCCTACTTTTCTCAACACCCATGTCATCAATCGAGAAATCGATCGTTTTCGCCACTATTTTTAGTTGTAAAATGTGGTATTTTCGACGTGGGTGTTGGACAAAAGTTGTTTGGGCTGACTGATTTTCCTAAAATGCTGAGTTTCAAATATTTCAATATCAAAATATGAACTTTACACAAAACCGTTTAATTTTTATTTAAAAAGTATGACTTTATAACACAATTTTTAAAATGTCATCCCAATAATCAAATTTTTAACTGAAAATATGATCGCCAGGAGAAAGAAACTGCAACAAAAGATGGACCTAATTTTTAAAATTTGATAATTGTTCTCTGGTCATTATTATTTAAAGATTAAAATGTTAATCAGCCATCGATTTTAATTAAGAATCTTTTATAAACAGAATAAAACATTTTACAATGTATTATCCTTGACAATTATTTAAAGTGCTTTTTATAAAAATACCCTGACTTGCAAGATTTTTTTCAAAATCCTTGTTTTCTCCTGACTTTTTCCTGTTTTTCAGATTTTCCCTAACCTTGTGACCCCCCCCCAGATTTGGCTTACAATGTTGCTTTCCGTTTTGATTTTTTGAATGTTATAAAGATTTTTTTCATATCGATTATGAAATGGAATTTTGTTTGTTTAGTTAGCTATCGTATTTGCTCTTTTATTTTTAAGAAATATTTTGTGTCTCTTAAAATACAATATCTGTCTTCAAATGGTTTATTGTTTTGAATTTATTATATGCACATTACGTAGTGAAAAAAAGTGTTCTGAACTAAATTTTTGGTTTACACCCGCTCCTCTGTGCAAAATGGAGTTTTTTTTGTTGGCATGAGTAGAAGTAAAAATTTCCAGAAAAATGGTTAACATATTGGACCATTACAACCAATTTTAATTATTATTTGTTTTTTAACTTTTCAGATCTCAGTAAGGTTTTTATAAAGGAGGAATACCCGAAATACCAGATAGAACCGTTCATGATCGACGTAAGAGGAAATGATTTCCTGTCTGTTTCCAAGAGGCTTGACGATACTAGATTGAAAATTCCAGAACCGCGGCCTAAGCAGGAAAAGAAGCACAAATGTGATCAATGTGCACGAAGCTATGTCCGAAGATATCACTTAACTCGTCATCAACAATATCATTGTGGCATGGATCCACATTTTATTTGCGACTACTGCGGAAAAAAATTAAGACGCAAACAAACAATTCTTAACCATATACTGCAGTTTCACATGAAAATACAGGAGATGAAATCTAAAAGGATATATAAATGCGGAAGTTGTGACAGATTTTATTTTTCACCAGGGGCTTTATGGTATCATAACAATGTACAACATTCTAGTCAAACTTCTAGATCTAAATATTCGTGTGAATACTGTTGCTTTAAAACGTTCCAGAAAAGTGACTTATCACGCCATATTCTTTGTAAGCATCTTAAGTAATTGTGGTCTTAGGGATGCTAATGTGGCGCACCAATATGTTTCTCTCAATTTAAGGAAGAATATGGGAGATTTTGTTTTAGAACATTAAAGAGCATCTAGCTCGACATTTTAGTTTTACTCTATTTATATCCAAAATTATATGGGAATTAATCAAAAACGTTGATGTTAGATTTACCAAATTGTCAAATTCGGTGTTTTTTAATTTATGAGACTCCTTGTGTCGAGTCTTGTATCGAGTCCTATCTTCCACATTTTAAAATTTGTTTATCAAAATCTATCTGTCGATAAATCTTATACTTTTTTGTCAGCAAATTTTTTATTAAAATTGTATCAAATCTTATTGGCACGTGACTTGTATCAAATGTTATGTTCCAAATCCGTGGAAGATGTTATCCAACTCTATCCGTTAATAAATCTTATACTTTTCTCATCAGCAGCTTCTAATTGAAATTCTATCAAATAAAAAAATTATAAGATATATATATTTTTTACATAAATTTTCGAGATCTAGAGACATAGGATTAGATACAACTCTGATGGGGATAATATTTGATAGCTTTTTAATGGGGAAATGTTGATAGAAAAGTATAAGATTATCGGACAGAGTTGGATAAAACCTTCTAAGATTCTGGAAAACAGGATTTGAAATGTTGATAGAAAAGTATAAGATTCCCTGACAACTTTTCACACATTTGGTTTGGTTTTTGCAAAAAAAGCGTATTAAAATCATAGGAATTGGGAATAGCATATTTGCTCTCAATGTGTTGACTTTGCGTTTAGAACAGTTGATGCACTACTAGGGACAGTAGCTAACTTTTTTTTTGATAAAAATCATCAATTTTTTTTAAACGTTTGATAGAAATTGATTATATTTTTAGTGGGATACCATTGGACTCTTCCGATAAAGAGGATTAGTTAATTTTTTATTTTGATAGAGTCCCTATCAAAACCGATAGTTTCCATCTACTTTCGTATTTTTAAATAAATAATGTGTATCTGGAGTTCAGAGAACTATTAGGTCAATAAAAACAGGTTTAAAAAAATGGCATTGAGGGTGTTATCGTTTAAAACGTAATTTAATATTAATTTTGTGTTTTGAAATACAGTATCTGTCTTCGAAAAATTACTTCAATTTGCAAGGCAAACATCTCCAATAATAATAATTTTTTTAAATTTATTCGTCAGTTTGTATTTGAGTTCTTTTTAATAAAACATGTGTTCTTGAAATGGATTTACAATATTTAGATGTATATTTTAAATTAAATTTTCCTACTTATTTTTCTATTAATCGATATTTATAATTGATTAATGCAAGAATTTTTAACTTTAATCTTTCTTCTTAGAATTTTAAGGACATTTCTTGATTAGATTAATTATTCGTTCCTTTATTCTGAATTATAATAGATCAGGTTTTTCCAGAAGGAAAAGTGCAAACCTTACAAAAAATTGTCAACGTTCTTTGTCAGTACAAAATTATTAATTAGATATTTATTTTCTTAGATGAATTCCAAAATCAACAATTAGACAAAAAATCAGGTAAGAATCAATAAATATAACGAGTTGTAAGAGAAATTTTAAAAAAATGTTTAATACGTAATAAAAAATCTGACTGAAGAATCTTTTGTAGCAACTTTTCGATAACTTGAAAAATAGGATGAAATCATGTTTATAATAGTATCACAAGCATACTTAATACTAAATTTTGAAAAAGTTAGTCGGAAATTTGTGTTTGCATTTTTTGAAATTAAGTATGTTTTTTTGAAATGGGTTCATATGTATATCTAGGTCAGGGTTCTCTACAAAAATGTGATTTAAAAATTTTTTAAAACGCTACCCTTAACAGTTTCTTTTATGCAATAAAAAAATAATGGCATTATTTTCATTTTATTTTTAAAATATTGTTCACAGGTTCCGCTATGTCAATTTATGTCCGACAATGAACTTCCTGTTTTCGATTTTTCAATGTACTCTAAGCCCGACGATATTTTAAAAAAATGCATAATTTTAAGAAAAATATCGAAAGCTAAGAAAATTTACTTTCAGGCCTAAAATGACCTATTGGAACCTCTAAACAATTTTTTCAAATAAAAGACAATGGATAGCAGTATTTTTTAAACAAAAATGAGAAACTTGTAGGATAGCATTTGCAAAAATTAAAAAATTTTATTTGACACCCGAATTTAAGTTTGAGTTTTCAATTTTTATTTTTCCTTCTTTTCAATAAATTCTAGATCATGTTTTTTTCAACAGAAAAAATACAATGTTTTCGAATTATTTTGAAAAAACTTTGTAATTATGAATTTATTAATCAGGTTTTTAACTTTTCAGATCAGCATAATTATAACATATGCAATAAATATATAGCGATGGACGAATAATCATTTTCCGTTGATATAAAAAAGGAAATTATTATTTCTCACTACCAGACAAAAGGAATCGCAAATTCAGAAATAATACAAAAATCCCTCGGAATATCCAGGTAAGCAGCAATAAACAAAACGCGATGAAAGAGAATTTTTTTCTGTGAATAATAAATATAAAAATAGTATTCAAAAATTGTTATCATCTTTAAAAAATGCCCAAAAATTCGTAATCTACATGGAAAAATTGTCTATCACAGGGAAATCACAGATTGAAAAGTAAAGAAAAAGGCGAAAGAAGTTCAAATGTGATCAATGTGCAGAGATCTATTTCCGGAGACCTGACGTAATAGGACACCAAAAGTACAATTGTGGCATCATATTCGGCGACTTTATAATTAGAAAAATGAATATATTTTGCTGAAATTTTAGAAAATGATTCAAAATATATAAAATCATGCTTGTCTGACTAATTTGAGTTTTTTTTGTACCAATGATGCAATTTTTTTAATTCTAATTTAGTCAGGGCACTGAAGCCCTGTTCTCAGTTACAGTCTAAGTTCAAAATGAATTAAATTTGCTATTTAAATAAAATAAAAACGAAAGAAGACCAGGCAAAGTTTTCCTTATATGCAATATCCCTATAATATTACTATAATTATATCCTCGAATTCATCCTCTAAAACATAAAAGAGTTTATAACATATTAATTTAGCTCATTAGTGATTGTTTTTAGAATCCAATGTTCTTTTTTATTCTTTTTTTAAAGGTGGCGTTCAGGCTGTTATGGTTTGACTATTAAATTTGTGTTTTGAAACACAGTATCTGTCTTCGAAAAAGTACTTTAATTTGACAGTATTACAAGCGTATCTAATAATAATTTTTTTTATCATTTAGACTAAAATTTGTATTTGAGTTATTTTTAATAAATATGTCTTTTTGAAATGTGTTGATATACTTAAGTGTGAATTGTATTATTAACTTTTTTGTTCAGCAACATTTCTACTTAAATAATCCAAGACTGTTTCGTTTTGATATTCCTTTTTAGAACTTAAATGAAACTAGTCATTTAATTACGCTTATTAGATTTTTAATTTTTCAGATGAACATAATCCTAATATATCCAATACATATATAGCGATGTGTGAACGTTCGTGCATCCTTGATATAAAAGAGGAGAATATTTTGGATTACTACAGTACTTTTGAGACAAGGGAGGAATTCCAGAATCAGGCATCAGAAAAAAATCCAGGTAAGAAGCGATAAATAAAATGCGATGAAACACAAAAATTTAGAGAAAAATGTATGCTTCGTGACATGCGCATGTCTACATATTATTTGTTGTTTATTATTAAATACTTATTGATCGCAAGTACGTGGTAAAATTTAAAAGGCTGGAAATAATTTTTAAGTGAATTTACATTCAAAAGTAGAGCCATCTATCGTGATACATGCAAAGATGCATGCTAACGTGCATAATTGCCAATATCTGTGGCCAATTTAGTTCGCACACGCTAAAGCTGGTGACGTCTCATAGACGTGCCGTCCGTGCGCGCACCCGTAACGCCAACCAATCGCGTGCAACCTGACGTGCTGCTGCGGTCCGCGGCGGCACTTACTCAAGGAAGTTGCGAGCTGGTGTTGATAGCGGCGTACTTGTGTGCATCAGTGTTAAGGCGAAAGCAGCACGTCAGGTTGCATGCCATTGGTTCGCTCGATGTACACGTGTACGGACGGCATGTCAGTGAGACGCCTGCAGCGCACTGCAACGGATTTTCTTGTGCGAACACCTGTAAGGCGTGCGCGAAGAGTGGCCTATTTGCTCCGCGCACGTTTCAGGCGTGCGTGAAGAACTTCGCGTTCGCTACGCAGGTACATAAATCCAAACTTCTTGCGTAATTATTTTAAAAAAGATTACATTTTAAATAATTTTAGATGATATAGATAATACTATTTGAATATCTTTGTTTATTGGAAATTGCCAAAAATTTCAGAAAATCCACTGCTATTATTCAGAGAAAATGTTATAGAACACAATACAAGTGGCCATAATTTTTTGTCTATCTACAATGAACCTGCGATCAAAGGGAAATTACAGATGAAAAAAGCCATGAAAAAGCTGGAAAAGAAGTACAGATGTGACAAATGTGCACGAAGCTATGCACGAAGATCTGACTTGAGTCGACACCAAAAATATTACTGTGGCGTGGTCCCTCATTTCGCGTGCAAGCATTGTAATAAAAAATTAAGATGCAAGGAAAGTCTTCGTAACCACATTGTTCGCCTCCACTTGAAATTACGAGATAGCATATCAAAAAGGATATTTAAGTGCGACACATGTAAAAATTCTTACAAATCGCAGTCAGCTTTGCGTTATCACCAAATTTCTAAACATAAAATAGTCGGACATAAGATATATAGATGTGATTATTGTTACTATCAAGCGTATCAGAAAAGTAGCTTGGCAGGCCATATTATTAAACATCATCTAAAGTAACTGGATCATTGTCCTAGATTTTCACACCTATTATAAACATCCCTAACAATATAATTCTTAGAGGATAGACGAAAGTATGTATTTGAGATATTTGTAATAAAATATTTATTCGTTATATGGGTTTATATATTTACATTCGAAATTCCCTATTTACTTTTCTATTCGTCAATATTTACTTGAATAACCCAAGACTTTTTATTTTGATATTTTTTAGAATTTAAAATAATGCAACTGGTAAATTAATTATCTTCTTTTTTAGGAATTATGCTAGATCAGGTTTTCCAAGCAGAAAAATTACAAACTTTCGAAAAATTGTCACGCAACTTTATCAAATTACTTATTTATTTTTATTTTTCAGATCAACATCATTTGAGCAATAATTATATAGCGGTGGATAAACGAAAAGGACGATAATTAAGAAAATTTATTTTTTTAATATAATTAGAGTGAGGCTGAACCAAAAATGAATTTTCTTCCATGGGGAAAGAAGAAATTCAAAAGTAATAAAAATCTATTCTGCGGTTTACTTAGAGTTAATTACTTCAGCATATCCGAAGGACAAATAAATGTTTTTAGTTTATTAGATAAAAATTGAATTTACAATATTTGCTAATTCTTTTTCATATTATCCCATACTAAATTCGCAAACCATTTTTTACTAGTTCATTATTTTTGAACGATTTACAGGTATACTTTAGTTGGAGTATATCTTTGAGTGAAATAATTTTTGTCTAATTAGTTATCTTTAGTTTTTAAAAAACTTTTCGACCTTCTTTAATTATTCGCTTCATTTTGAGTAATTGCAAATTTTAAATATATTTGCAATTACTTTTTATAATAGCATTATATTTTAATATTATATTATATCTTTAAAATTGTAGTGTATTACAATATCTGCAATATCACTTTTTAAATTTATTCAACTTTAATTTGAACTCTGCAAATTCATCCGCTTTATTTAATCCGAATTTCATTTTCGATCTTCGACTTCGTTTTCACTAATAGTCAACTATCACTATTTCTAACAATAATTAAATTATATGTTGGCATCCGAATTTATGTTTATTGTATGTTTTTGAGTTTGGCTAAAAAAAATTATAAACTTTAGGAATATTTTTATTATGCTTTCGTTTCTGCAATATTGTTTAGGTTTCAATAAAAATTAATTTCTCCTAAATACGAGGGTGAAAACCTTCAAGCAAATGGTTCAAAGTGTGTAACGAATTTCACTTTCTAACTAAGTTCCTTATATTTTCAGGTGAACCAAGTGTTCTGAAAAAGGCCCTAGAATCGAGAAGTTATTTACATCTTGGAAAAATGAATAGAAATTTTGAATCGAGACCCTGTACATTTCAAACCGTCTACGAAACTCAAGTACACGGGATGTCTGTTAATCAAGGAAGAAAGCACAAATCTCAAAAGAAGTTCCAATGCAACATGTGTGGGCGAAGTTATGTTCACCAACCGAATTTATCTCGACATAAACGTTACGAGTGTATAAATGTAGAGCCTCAATTTGATTGCAATTTTTGCGGTCGTAAATTTCGACAAAAACAGGCCCTTGCTAATCACAATATTCGATGTATTTCAAAACTTAGTGTGCAATATTAATCTAAGCAGAAATTAAACACGCAAAATATTTATTTAACAAGTACGTCTGTATAAAACTCACAGCCATCCCTGATAATAAACTATTTATAAGTTATTCAAAAATTTGTATTCGAGTTAATAAAATATTTGTTCTTGAAATGGGGTTTTATATTTAATTTTTAATTTTCCTAACTAAACATGTCAGTTCTTCTCCTCATTTTTATGAATAATTACGGACCAATTTAAAAAAAGGACACATCGTCAAAATGTGTTGTCACCATTCCAAAATATTAATTCGATTTTTTATTTTTCAGACCAACGCAATTCAGGCATATTCAATAATTATATGTTCTTGGGCAATCAACCATGCTTCTCTGATATAAAGCAAGACCATTTTTTGTATGCCCATAATAATTTTGAGATGAGAGAGGATTCGCAAATTCAGGAATTAAATAGATATTCAGGTAAGCAGTAAGAAAGAAAACAGAAAAAATGATTAAAAAGAAAAATAATTATTTTCAGTTGATAAAAGAATACCGAAATAAACATATGCAAGAAAAAAATTTTAAACATAAATTAAATTTTTTAATATCTTTAAACAATATTTCAGATAAGCGGGTTTTGAAAAATGCCCTGATGTTCCAAAAGAAACGAACGTTTATGTCTAAGGCAGATCCTGACTTACAATGTAAATTCTGCAATCTTCAATTTGCACGCAAAGACGAAGTTGGGTTACATACTCTCCAAATGCATTCGAAAATGTATGAACCCAAAACTTTCGAGAAAAAATTCAAATGTGACGTCTGTGGAAATAAATATAGGAATAAAAGACATCTTTACACTCATATTGTTACAAAGTATCATATGCAATACACCAATGACAGTCAGATTGATTATCATACAGAGAAACTTGTATATAAGTGCAAGAAATGTCCACGATATTATTTAAATAAATCAAGTTTGAATCGCCATTGTCATCAAGTTCAACACTAATTAGCGTTACGGAAAAAGTAAAACATAAGTTTAATGAAGTGTTGAAAATAAATTTTACTAAACACCTTTCGTTATATTTTTCAACGGAAAAATGTAATTTACTTCCACATATATCTGAAAAGAGTCAGGAAAGTCGTATAAATATTGTGTTTCACGAAGAAAAAATATGCCATTTATACTGTATAATTTGTATGCAAATCATATTTTAAAAAAAGTATAATAAATGTATGATGTTTTCAAGATTTATCTTTTCATAAATATTTAAATAGTTTGTAATGCGTTTTTCTATTTTGTCTGCTCGTACCTACCTTTCCAGAAAGAAATAGTGACTGCTGTATAGTTACGTAATTTTATTTCTTATTTTTCAGTTAAACCAATAATAATTGTTTTTTGTTAATTTTCCAGAAGATGGCACGGATGCTGTGTAATCAATATGTGATTCATAAAAAGAAATCAAAAAATGAATTTCAGTAAAGTACCAGTATATCATAAACGTTCTTAAAATATAGTGGACTCTCACAAAGCACCTTTTCGCGCCAAGTTCATTTCCCTTCCATTAACTCTAAATTCTGTAGGCATCTTGAGCGTCTATTAGATGCGCGTGCGCCCGAGAATATGTAAATAATCCGCCAATGTGCCTCAAAGATATTTCCCGCCAAGTTTTAGAGGCGTGGCTTTACCAAGCGGGCGGCCGGGCGCTCAGTGAGTATCCCGGTACCGAGCACCGGGCGCCTGTTAAATCTGCTGTACTATGTATTTCCTATCAAGGTCTTTATTATATATCTTCTTTTTTTATATGTCATTATTCCTACTCTTAAAATTTTATAATGCTCATTTCCTAACAAAATTTCGTTGAATTTTCTCAGATGATCATAGTACTCCGAATGCTGCAAAACAGAATTACTTGAAGAAAGGAAGAGGAAGACCAACGAAAGGCCCTTATGTTTGCTTTAGCTGTGATGAGGTTTTTAATTATAAAGCACCTTTTTCAAAACACTTGAAAGAAGCACACAATATTACTCCTGAAAAAGTTCCAAAAACACCTAAGAAAGTTCTCCCGACTACAAAGATTGATAAAAAGACATTTGAATCGAAAAATCAGAATGAACTTCAGTCTGAAAAAAATGTGAAAATCAAGGAAGAAGTGATCGAAGGTAAATGTTGACTTAATAATAAAAGTAAAGAAAATAAAAATTATAAAAAATCGAAGATTCGAAATGACATTTTTATGTTTATATTTCAGAAGAAGAAACTACTTCAAAGACTGTTGTAGAACCCACAAGAGATTTGATGACAAGAAGAAGACAAAGTGAAGGACCCTATGTTTGCTCTCGTTGCAGCGATACTTTTGAATTAAGGGCATGTTTTTTAAAACACCAGAGAGAAGATTGCGTAATAACTCCTTCCAAGAAAAGAGCGGTTAAAGGCGAGACAAAAGTTGGGGCTTATTTTACCCCAAAATGTACAGGGCATACTCTCCCTAAAACTAGCGGTTATGCACATTTACTGAAAATTAACGAAGCTACTCAAAAAACAGAAATTAAAAAGTATGCGATGATTCCAGAAAAACCACCGTCATTGGTTGTGATGTCGTCTGGTTTGAAGAAAACAAATCAGTGCAAAAAATGCGACCGTCTTTACGACAATCCTAAAAGTTTTTGGCGTCACACTACTTACGAGTGCGAAGTGGAACCTCGATTTACATGCAACGATTGCGGACTCAAATTTAAACGCAAATATCACCTCAAGAGACATCGAGCTTCGCAACATTTCGAATTCTAAAAAAAAATCGAAAACTAATTTTTATTATTAATTTTAGATGTTAATTTTGTTTTGTCTACTGGTCTATATCAATATTATTAAAATATTGATAAATCTTAAG
>JAAAKG020145698.1:0-10834 GCA_010014905.2 Druon quercuslanigerum | reverse complement strand
TTTTAAAAAATAAAAATTATTCTTATTTTTATTTTATTCTTATTACATAAATAGTAGAACACTTTACGCACCACGATGGTTAAGGCAAATCTTCTAATTTCGATCATTGCATAAGAAGTGATTTGTGAAGTTCAATATTCGTTAATAAATGTTTGTTTACTACATAGTATCTCGAAATAAAGGAACTTCAAAAATTTCTTTGAACACATTTTTTTCTTAATTTTAAAAATGTAGCATTAAATAAATTTTTCTTAGTGCCTTTTATTTAATTTTTCAGATAAAAAACTCAATATGTAAATTTGTGTAAGCGTAAGTTGTTGCGAAAAAATTGTCGACAAGATAGGAATCGCATGATGTAATGGCGTTTTACATGGCCTTAATAGAAACATATGCGATACGTCAACTCATCAGATTTTCCGCTTTGTCAGATCCGCTAGAGCTGCTAATCTCGATTATGAGCCCTCTTAATCATTGTGTAAAGGTTTTTCCGAATTCTCTTCTAGTTTTTTATCATTGTCAAAGCGCTAGGATATACTCCTTCCTTCCGCCCATAGAACTATTACGGAATATATGGACGACCCATAGTGGATTTTTATTGAGTTATATAGGATGTGTAGTGATAGGGGGTGGATAGGGGAAGAGAAATACGAGAAATGATTAAAAGGAATGAGAGGGGTTTGTCGAATGAGTTCAGGAAGCTGAAGGGGTTGGAGGGAGAGAGAGGGAGAGATAGAGTTAGAGAGGGGAAAATGCGTAATAGAGAGAGGAAGGGTAAGGACAGGGGGTTAGTGGGAGGGAAAAGGTGAGACAAATGTGTGAGGAATGCGTGGAGAAATGGTCAGCGTGTATTTGCACAGAATTTAAGGAAAAATAATAATAACTTCAGAACAAAGCATGTGTTGAGAATAACAATCTCCGCAGAAAACTCTGCTATGTGTTTTTATTAAAATAGAAGGATTATGCGAAAAAAAGGTGAAAAGAGTCTGTTTACATGCGAGTTGAAGGGATGGGTGAGGGTATGGTATAAGGGTTGTTATTGTTATATAAGGTTGTTATTTCATGCTAATTATTCCATCAAAGTTTTTCAAATTCATTAATATTTGCCAACTTTGCAAGTAGAGTCCCTGGAAATAAGAAACTTTTTTAATTTTTGAGTGGTTTCAATGCGCTAAGGTAACATATTTAATGGAAAGGAAGAAACGGATATTGAAAGGATGACGAATATAATAATGAAGGAGTGTAATATTATATCTTGTTCCTTTTTTGTTCCTTCCGGGAATGAATCGCTCCTTTGATGATAATAGGATGACGGTGCAACGAGTACGCTCGCGTCCCAGTGAGTCAATGCGCCTTTGGTAAATGAAGTCAAAGAGTATAAATTATATAGATCTAGATCCACTATAAATTGGAAATTATGAGATGACAATGTGATATCTAGTTCTCATAAACAGTAAACACAAAGCTGGTGTTCAATGACCGTGTAAAATACTTACATGGTGCCCTTTGAATGCCATTTTTCCACCTCTCATATGTTTATTCTCACTTGTTCTCACTTGTGGTGTAGTGTAGTGTGGTATGGTGTGGTGACAAATATTGAACCATATAGTTGAATTTTAAACCAAATCGAAATTTTTGAATTTGAAGCCAAAAAGACAATAGGAATTTCCAACGAAATATTTTAGTTTTCTACCAATTATACAAAGAGATGATGGCATGCTTCTTGACATGCTTTCTTGCTCTCACATTCGTAATCAGACAAGACTCATTGGCTACTATGTGATTCACCATCTCCTGACCATAGTTCGAATCCGTCTTTTAATCCTTCCATTTAAAGTAGATAATTAGTCGTAATGATTATTTAATTTATTTTATCTTCATTTATTAATCATATTTGATAATATTATTAATATAATTATAACTTTCTAATTTTGTGGATTATGGTGTCGCAACGCTACTGTCGCAAGTCTTTATCTTTGTTTCAGGTACACATAAAATATCTAGTTTCCATGCGTGTATTGTCTATTCATCGCCTGAAACTGTTCCGAATACATGCCTTTCGTCAACCAAAGCTTAATTTCATTTTGACGCTACTCTATTGTTTGTATTATTCATTGTTTAAAGTATACGCCCAACTATCAACTTGATGCAAGAAATGTATTTTTCGAGGTAAAATCATGTCCAAAAGGAGTAGGGAGTCGTCGTTAGGTGGTGACTTTAGTTATAACGTCAGTCCGATCAGTAGCATGCAGTTTGGCAATAGATGAGAAAAGTTTCCCCAAAAACATTCTTCTATAGTTTCAAAAAATGCCCACCATACATAAATTTGAAAAATTTCAACATTTTCAGAAATTCACATAAATTACGCAATTTTCCATACGTTTGTTAGAAACTTCAAGCAGCTTCCTAAATTTTCGCAGATTTTCATAAATTTATTAATTTTCCATCATTTTTATAAACTCTGCTAAATTACATAATTTTTCAACAAAATTTCAATTTTCATTATCTTTTTTTAGCTAACAACAACAATTGCTAAAATTAAAAGTTTCTCTTATGAGAAATGGTATTACAAACCGAATTTGCCTCCGTTTAAATTCTTCTTCGTTTTGTACCGGAAATTGAGTTTCGACCCAGATCAAATCAATCATTCAGGAACTTTGATCATTTATAGACTGAAAAACAATATTTTGAAGTTAATTGTTAATACTTTTAAAATATTAGTTTAAAAAGCTAACATTATAATAATTATAATAATTAACATTAAACAACATTAAAATAATTTCAATTTTGATATTCATTTATTAATATGTAAATTTAATACTTAATAGCTTTTTTAATATTTGAATTTTTTCCGCTTTAATATTTGAAACTTTGAAATTTCGTAGATAAAAAAATAATCATGATTTTGACTTTTAATAAGTATGAGACCAAAATTTAAAAATTATTATTACGTGTGAATTAACTGGACCCCCCAAACCCTGCCAGAAATCTGAGAAGAAAATCTCCGGCTCTGAAACCGAGAGAGAATCGAATGAGAAAGATTGCGGTTGTTAAGTAGCCGCGTATATGCGGTAGTGGCAAAGGCACATTCCAAACCGGGAGAAAGCCTCTTACGAGACTTACGTTTACCTAAGATAAACAACCTAAGTGTTTCATTCCAAGATACATGGTGGATGGAAATTCCCGCCTTACGAACAGGTGTCTGGGCATCAATAAATATATTTTATATATTCAATAATTATGTAATATTAGCCGAAATAACGCGATACACACGCTTATCACACTATTTCTTCATGTGAATGCCTAATTATCAATTTAAAATACATGTTTTAGTTTAAAGTTATATAACATATAATTAATAATGATAATTAAAAAGAAATATGTAAATAACGGCAACAGATTTTGTACCATATTAATTTTAACTTTAATCCGCTTTTAGTCATCTGTAACTTTCATTTTAATATAAGTTTTTATTCTAGGAGTAATAAGAAGCAAAGAAAAAAATATTGAGTTAATGTGGGATTTTATATAGTTTTATAATTTTTCAAGTTTTTTTAGCCAATTTTTTAATTCAACAATTTTTTCGTATTCTTCGTTCTTAAAATACATTTTAAAATTCTGAGTCTCATCTAATGTCTTCCATTTTTTAATGTATTTTGTAGATTTTTACAATTGAAAATTAACCTATCTTGAAGTTTTTTAATTGAAAGATCCTCAATTTTAAAAAAATGTATCAATGAAAATTTCTAAATTTGGATTATTTCGAGGATCAAAAGTTAAGTTTTCAATTCTGGATTTTACAAGTTAATGAAACTTCGAATGTAAATCATAAAAATTATAACATTTTAATGGTAAAACTTAAATTTTGCGTCATTTTTAATAGAAAATTGTCAAAATCAAAAACCGAAGGAACGAAGACCGGTCTTACAAGTTTCTGGTGTGTTTTTCAATTGTTCAGTTTTATAGATAAATATATAAAAATTCGTAAATTGCGATGATTTTTACGATTTGGAAGATCATAAGTTAAGAGTTTCAAATTCTAAATTTACAATTTGAAAAAATTTTAAATATAGACCATCAAAATTGCAGAATTTTCAATGGTAAAACATGAAACTTGCATCATGTTTATTGGAAAATTTAAAAATTGAAGACTTCAATTTTAAAAATGCGTAAATAACAATTGTTCAACTTTGACGATTTTGAAGATCAAGAATCAAATTTTCAATTCTAAATCAATTCTAATGTCAAACTTAAAATTTGCATAATTTTTAATTATCAATTGCTAAAATAAAAAAGTTTTTTTAAAAGGATTTCAATTTAAAGTTCAATGTTGTGGATTCAAAATTAAAATTAAAATTCTTCAAATTTGACTAAATTGTGATCATTTTCATGATTTCTGAAATCATAATAAGTGCAGTTTTAAATTCCGAATCTTCCAAATTGAAGACATTTCCAATTAAAACAACCAAATTACTTAATTTTTATTTGTACATTTTCAAACTTGCGTAATATTTAATTATAAACTTTAAATGATTGAATAATTTCTGATTCTAAAAATTTAGGATTTAAATTTTTGATATTTTTAAGATTTTTCTTTAAAAAATTCTTCAATGTTAAAGATTTAAAGCTGTTTTTCTTTTAAAAATTCTTTAATTTGAGCGATAATCATTTAAAAAAATGTATATATGCATAAAGAAAAATTCTTAAATTGTGATGATTTCATGATTTTGAAGATCAAGAGTTAAGAATTTTAACTTCTAAATCTTCCAAATTGATAAAACTTGTAATATAAATCATGGGAATTAAAACATTTTTAATTGTAAAACTTGAAACTTGCATAATTTTTAATTGTAAATTTTCCAAATTAAAAAATTATCAACTTTAAAGGCTTACAAATGAAAGTTCTACACGTTTGAAGAGTTAAAATGAAAAATTCTTGAGTTTTGAAAATATACCAATGCAAATCTTTCAATTTGGCACAGTTAATTTTGAAGATTTACGATAGAACATTTTTCAATTGTCACTATTTGCAGTTTACTTCTCCAATTTAAATATTTGTAATTAAAGAATCTTTAATATTTAATGCGTATAATAGAAAATAATAAACTCTTTAATTTTAAACAGTAAAAATGAAAGCGTTAATTTATTTTTTTGAAGTTCTCATAATTAGTGACTGGAAATGTAACAAGTTAATATTCTCGCAAAGTAATTAATTTTTGTAAGGAACTTCTCCAAGACTGAATCTAATTTTAAATGATCCTGAAGTCATATAAAAATGATTGTTATGTTGATCTAGCATGATTTTTATCCGATTCTCGCTCAAGAATGTCCATTCAATCACAACAACTTTAGATGTTAACAGCATTTTATAAGAAGTTCAAATTGAAGTATACTAATAAATTGTAAACTCAGAAGATTATTATTTATATTTAATATTTAATATTTTGCTATTGCGCTTCAATAATTAATATTTCATTGTAGGAATAATGAGAGTATTTTTTAGTATAAAAATGTAAAAAATTAAATTTTTATCTTTTTGTTAGTGCAAGACTACGATTGGTTTCATTCAAAACGTGCGTGAATGGCACGAATGTGACATGTAAAGAGAAAGCGCACTTGACGAGTAAAAAAGAGGAAGTGTCTGGACTCTTCAGATTAAGAAACTCAAAAAATATATAAGCGTACAAAATTGATTGATATAACTTTCCCTAATATTTCCATATTACCATTTTGTTGATGATCTTTATTAATAATAGTAATATTTTTATTTGCGTCTCTTTTAATTACCCTTTTGTATTTAATTTGCACTGAATCAAACTATTTAAATATAAAGAAGAAATTACCTTAATTTAGAGTAATAATTTCATCCGAAACAAGAAGTAGAATTTGTGAAACTGCATCCATTATTTCATAAAATGTAAATAGTAATAACGTAAGAATAAGAAATAAGGCCATTCACATTGCTCGAATATTTATATCAACTTTTCTCTTCACTGAAAATTGGCTACGGTTGAAATAAATCCATTTGGAAAATTTATGTTCGCAAATATTGCAGAAATATCGTGCAGTGAAATCTATATAAAAATAACTTATTTAACGGCTTTGAAAATTTTCTTACAAAATTTAAATAAATTTTTCTTGTCTGGAATTAATTTTGAATTTTTATTTCTTTTTTATTGACAAATGGTTGCGTAGAGACTTTCGGATCGAATGCAAATTTATTATCATGATAGGCGGGATTCAATGAGGAATTATTAAAGAAATTGCCATGCTTTCCATTCGGTAGTCTTATGCTTTAAATTTCATATATTTTTAACAAATATGAAACTTTCGAAAACTATTAATAACTAGCAATATTATAAATTATGAATAATTTTACGTGACATAATGACATAATGACATATTGACATAATGACATAATTTTACCGAAAAATCCTGGATATTCATAAATACTGAAAATATAATTACCGATTTTTTTCAATTTAAAAACAAACGTCAAACTACTCAAATTGTTTATTACAAAAGCTGAAATAATTCGAAAATTAAACTTAAAAAAACTAGAAAAATTCAAAAATGAAAAATTTACGAAATTTTGAAATACAAAATATTCAATTTCGAAAATTAAAAAATTCTCATTCTGGTAAATCTCAGAAATTTTCATCATTTTTACAGAGTTTGAAATTTCTTAATTTTCCTAGTTTCGTTAACTTTTACTTGCGAAATATTTCAATTTTCTTAATGAACACTTTCGGCAAAACTTTTGTTTATTGGGTAATTTGAAACATCAGAACTGTTCATTTTTCGGAAATCTTTTATTTTGGCCATTATATTTTTGGTGTTAATCTAAATTCGGGATCTTGCTTTTTTAGTCAAATTTGACATATTCATATTCCCAATTTACAAAATTATGTCAAATTTCAAATAAATCAATCTTGAATGTCTATTTGCTTAGTGATTTAAAGTATAAATAATAAAAAAATTTATTTTACAACATTTAAAAAAGTACTATGGAAAATTCAAGTGAACTTAAAAGAGCTTAAAAACTCATTTACCGGTTTGGAAGAAAAAATTTTTAATAAATTTTGTCAATCTTTTCAAGTTTTAAAATATTTTAAATCTTTTTTAAACTTATAAGATTCCTAATTATCTTTTAAATTGACTTTTAAGACCTTTTAAAATTCGTAAAAACCTTTTTTCTTTAATTTTCAAAAACGATTTTTTTGACATGTTTTAAAATCATCAATTTATAAACAATTTAGAATCTTTTAAAAGTTCAAAATTTTTTAAATATCTTTTTAAATTATTCCTATTTTTCCTACATTTAAAAAAATTAAAAATTCTATTTAAATTTTTCAGATTCTGTTTTAAGAATATTTCGAAATGTTTTAAAATCTTTTTAAATATCCTCTTAAAATATATTTTTAAAAATAAAAAATCATTTGAATTTTTCCCATGAATCTTAAAAAATTATATTATTTTTTTGAAACTTTTCCCAATTCTTGAAATGCTGCTTAATCTTCTCAAGATTAAAATTATTTTTTCAGAGCTTCTGAAACTTTAAAATGTTTAAACACTAATAAAATTGTTGTAAGTCTTCCGATTCTTTTTTGACATATTTCGAAATTTTAAGAACTTAAAAATTAATTTTAAAAATAAAACCTAAATCATTCAAAATTTTCTTAGGAATCTTATTGTCGGCATCGGTAATTTTTTTCTTGTCGCTATTTATAAATAACTGCAGCTGATTAGGTTTTCGAGAATAACGTGTCCGATAATTTCGAGATATTTGGTAATATTTTTTAGGTTTTTAGCATTAAGTTTTTCAGGTTTATTTGTTTCCTTTCTGTTAAAGTTATATAAACACAATTTTTCTACGATTCTTTAGAAAATTTGAAAATATTTTTTAAATTTCAGATAGCCCAAATAAAAATTTCAACAAAAAACTTTATCTTTAACCAAATGGTTAAATTTTAAATAGAAAATTCAAACAAAAATAATTAATTTTCAAGTAAACTAATAGAACTTTAACCAAAAAATGACTTATTAAAAAATTATATCAAGTAGTCGAATTTTCATCCAATAAATATGAGATATATATCCAAGAAATTTTTTATAATGAAAGAATTTTAGGCAGTATGCAACTAATCAGATAGGCAGCAACAATGAGGTCAAGATTTTCGATAATTTGGTTCCACCTATTTTATTTAGATAAAAAATAGGAAACAGGAATAAAAAACAAAAGCATCTTTGCTAACCAACGTCATTCTGCGAACAAAATGTATCTTTTCTACTAAATTTTTTCTCTATGAATTAATTAATTAATTCTCTAATTAATTCAATTGCAATTTAAAGTTACATAACTGGCTTCGCCTAATTGGGACTGACTACCTAGTTTCCCTAATGTTATAAGAACTTTATTATAATTATTAGTTAAGAGAAAAAAATGATAAAGTTTCGCTTAGATTCGCGACCTTCCTGATTTGATGTGAGGGGAAAACGGAATTTCTTTTGGAATTGGTAGGCGATTCTTGTTTTCGCACGCGGCAAAATAAATTATGTCGAGTGTGGGTATATAAAGAGCATTTATGTGCATATATGTATAGGCTGTAGAAACAGCAACAGCAACCTGCAGCACCTTCGTCACGAGCTCCTAACTCGTGCTCGGAACTTAGTTGTGCAATTGGCCTCGTTTGTACTCTATGACTTTAATATTTCCAGTGGGTTGGGTATATAATCGCAGAGCAAAAGGAGAAAACCGAGAGGAATATAAGCTTCAGCTACTAATTAATTGTCAGCTTCCACATTTAAGAAGATCTATCAAATGAGTTTGTTACACAATAGTTGTGTGAATGTTTTTCTTATATTTTATGCACCTATCTTTTTCTGGAAGAAGATGCAAAGTAATAAAACATAATCGAAAAGAGTGGAAAACGATAAAAAAGTATATGAAAGGATAGGAAATAGTTGAAAAGGAATAGAATGAAAACATATTTATAAGAAAATAAAAGTTATTATATATTTATTAGGATTTTCTATCTTCGGAAGTTTAGTGTTAAGAGCACCAGATCGGCAATCAGTTTAAGTGTGGTTCGATTCTCACTCCTACTTAAATATAAAATTAACTCGGTGATCAAAGTAAAATTAAAATCTTGAATGAAAAAGTTTAATTTTGAGACAAAAAATTTAAATTTCTGAAAAAAGCGATGAATTTTCAAAGAAAAATTTAGTTTTAAGGTGGAAAGTCGAATGCTTTAGAAAACAGTTAGATTTAAAACCCAACTAAGTTTTTCAATCAAGATAAATTAATTTTTTAATTAAACAGTTGAATTTTCAACAAACAACCTAATTAATTTTACACAAAACAGTTGCACTTGCAACCAAAAGTACCTAGTGAAGCAGATGGATTTTCAACCAAATGATTGAATTTACAGGCAGAAGAAACGAATTTTCAACTTACAGATATGAATTTTCAACGAAAATGTTAAATTGTTAAACAAAAAAGATTAAACTTCAACTAAAACAGTTGCATTCTCACTTTCAACCAAAAATACGGATTTTTTGGAAGACAGTTAAATTTTCAATACAAAAAGGACAAATTATCTTTTCAAAAAGACAAATGTTTAACAAAACATTCAAATTTTAAACAAAATAATTATATTTTCATTGTAGAAAAATTCGTGTCCATGTCTTTACAATTTGGCACAAAATTTAGCTATTCTGTCGAAAATAGTAAAAATTTCACATTTTTTTTGTCGAAAATTTTATATATTTGTAAAAAAAGTCGTTTTTCTAATTTAAAAATTATTCTTCTCCAATGAAAATGTAACTATTCGATTTTTAGTTAAAAAGTTATTTTTTTCCTAGACTAAAAATTTAACTATGATGTTCAAATTTTAACTTTTGTGATAAAAAATGAGCATTCTTGATTATAATTAAACTTTTTTTTTTAATTTATGCATTTTTTTGAGAATTTGTCATTTTGGTAGATGATCAATCTTTTGGTCAAATATGATAGATACTGTTTGGTTGAGAAATACTCTACTTTAAATGAGAATTCAACTATTTTATTGAAAATTTGTCTTTTCTTTGTTTGAAAATTAAACTAATTTGTTGAAAGTTTAACCAATATATTTAAATTTTATTTTTGTTGAAGATCCATAGTTTTAGTTGAAAATTCCACTGCTTTTTACAAAATGCCTTTTTTCTCATAAAAATGGAACTATTTGGTGGAAAATTTAATTTTTGTTCTTAAAAATTCGTATTTTTGTGTTAAAAATTCAACTGTTCTGTAGCAAGCTCGTTAGTATAACTTCAAAATTCGACTACTTGAATTAAATTTGATGTATTTTGTTGAGAATTCCTTTTACATAGTAGAAAATTAATCTTCTGAGGTGAAAATTCTACATTTCTAATGATTTTTTTTCCTTTATTGACTGAAAAATCTTTTTGTGATAAGGTTTTAAGCATTTTATTGAAAATTCGTCTAAATTCGGTTCAAACATCAACTATTATTTTTTGATGATTTGTGAAATCATCCAAGCAAGAAAACTACTTTACAAAGAAATAAAGGGAAATAAGAGTACATATTTGTCAACATGAGAAATAAGAAAGGGGAAATGCGATATGAGGCAGACGGGGTTAGAGACGCTTTCAGAGACCATTTTAGGGGACAATCTGGAGATGAAGATATAGGAAACCACAAATGCGATGTAGAACACAATGCTTTAGAAACCACCATTGAGAAAGTCTGTGTCACTGATGTTAGGGATATAATCAAGAACTTGAAAAACGGTAAAGCTTCCGGGGTAGACAGTATTAACGCTGAAATGCTTAAACA